>CBVK0101699222.1:0-11858 GCA_900067695.1 Picea abies | reverse complement strand
AATAAGGAAGAATAAGTCAAATGTAAGAAGAACTAATAGAAGCTTTCACTTCTAAAAGATCTTCCTATAGATTTTTCTTTTGGTAGATAGATTTAGTATAAATATGAGTCGAGGGCATGAGCATTTTTGTCTTGAGAATTATTTTAATAGAGCGCTTCTCTACTAGAGGTTTTCCCCTCGAAGAGGCAAGTGAATATTGTTTCCTATCAATAAAGGTATTATTTTGGTGTTTTGGTTTCATCTATTGTATTGTTCCATTGTTATTCTCTGCAATATTTTTGTTTTCAGCTATTATAATAGATCTGGTACCTTACACCTAGACTTCATGAAAATAATATTGATTGAAACTCGCCCCCTTACTACAAATCTATGATTACAACTTCAACTAAAAAAATTCAAAATAAGAGGAGGGACTCGACACAACATTAGACTCAATATGCATAAAAGAACCAAAATAATTGACACAACATGAGACTCAATATGCATAAAAGAACTAAAATAACTAACACAACATGACATGAAATGAAAAATACAAAAGCTATACCAAAACGAAAATTTTACCTAACCTTAAGTAAGCTCCTCTTCAAAGGGGAAACACATAATTAAGAAATCAAGGAGCTAGAGTATAGGAATTTAGGTGAACACAATTCACCCATCCCAACCAAAGAATACCATCATGTGGAAAAAAGAAAACTACAATAGACACTTTGATCTCTGCAACCATATAAGTTCCCAACAAATGCATCTGTAACTTTTTTTGAATTTTAAGATATTTGATATGATATAAATAGGACCAAATCAACCTTATCAAATGTGTTACATTTGATGTGGAAATAATGCTAGGGTTTCTATATCTCTTTCTCCATATACTGGTGAAAATCAATTAGGAATCTAGACTCCTCCAATTGCATCAACTCAACAAACCACTTAGCAATTGATTCCTTCTTTGTCATATGAGTAGCTTGCGTCATGAATAGAATAGGGATCATGACCTCTCTCCCATATACCAATTGAAATAGGGTTTACTTATGTAGTTTCTTAGTGTTTTTATAGTAGACCCAAAGTATTGTTGGGACTATTTCATCCCAATAATTTATGTTAACTAAGTGGACCTTTATCAACTCATGTTCCAAGATTGATTTGAATTGGATCTTGGAAAATATTTGTGAATATTGTAAATACACATGTTTGATTTATTTCATTTTATTCTGTCTTCTGGCACAATGTTAAGGTGAAATGAACAGTTGTGATTGTTGGCCTTCTAAGATCATCTCATTAAAAGTAATGAGAGAAGAAATGAAGGAAGGAAGGGAGATGCAAGGAGAAAGAGGGAAGGACAACAATAGAAATGGGAGCTCGAAGAGGGTATCGTACTTGAAGTTGAGTGGACGAAGGATTTAATGTGCATGTTCACTCTAAACAAGGGTGTCTCTAAACCTTGGCCTCTGCAATGTTGCATTACCAGTGAGTAACAATACACAGAGACTGTGTATATCTCACCCCATTGTAGTTTTCTCCTCAACATAATAAAAGTCCTATTTAAATGTTGAATCTATAAGTTATTGCAAACTATACTTTGAGAATTTGGTTTTGAGTTATTATAATGTATGCATACTCTGTTGAATTTTTTTTTTTATCCTATAGCACTCATCCAAATCATTCTCCCGTTGCTTGGGAAAATTTAAACGTGTCTGTGTGAATTTAAACATACATGGGCGAATTTAAACATACATGGGAGAATTTATACTTACCTGGGTGAATTTATGGACCCGTGGTTGTTTTATTTACTTCATGGGGGAACTTATACTTACCTAGGTGAATTTAGAGACCCATGGGATTTTTTATTCATTGTTGAACATATGAATCAATCCCTTGTATTTTTATTTATCTATTATAGAGAATCCAAATCTCCCCTAGATGTTTTTTAGTTATTGAGGTTCAGCAAATCGCCCTACAAAATTTGTTCCTTTTTTGTTGAAGATCGAATCCGCCTCTAGATTATTTTTTTAAATGTTGGTCGACCCATTCCGACTAGATTACTCTTGAAGTTGATTTTCCTTCATTTGGTCGACCTGACCATCAAAGAATTCAACCGAGATTTCCTTTGGTCGACCCGACCATTAAATAATTCAACCAAGATTTCCTTTGGTCGACCCAACCATCAAAGAATTTGACTGGGATTTCCTTTGTTCGATCTGAACATCAAAAAATTTGATTTGGATTTCCTTTGGTCGACCCAACCATCAAATAATTCAACCAGAATTTCATTTGGTCGACCCGACCAACAAATAGTTCTATCACACTTTCCTTTGGTCAACCCGACCATCAAATCATTCGAATAGGATTTCATTTGGTTGACTTGACCATCAAAGCATTCAACCAAGGTTCCATTCAGTCGACCTAACCATTGGATCATTTGACTAGTCATCCATAATTCCAACTCAACTAGTGGGTGGTCGACCCGTATATTATTTGGTCGACTCGATTAATTGGCATATTGCAAGGATTATAACCAGACAAAGAATATCAAGATAGAAATAAAAGTTTTATTCCGCAATAGAATCTATGTTCGTGAGATGGACATGCCATAGGCCTACCATTTATGGATAATATGGTATCAAAGAAAGTTATGAAATCTTGGAGAATACCTATATGGTAAACACCGACAACCAGTACCAAAACAATTGACAAGCATTGTTGTCAGGCATACATAGAAGTAGAGAATCATCAATGGTGGGGCATCATCGTGAATAAGATGATAGGGAAGACCCATAGGTCATATTGGCTCAGCTAGAGAAAATCATTGCTACATTGATAGAGTTGGTGTCAAAGTTGCTTGTAATGAAGGGTAAGGAAGCACACTCAGTAGAGACTTAGCATGAAGAACACAATTATGGTCCAAAAACTTCCAAAGGAGAGATGCTTGGAAACTCAGGTAATGAAAAAAACATTTATTCATCTTCTAGTGTTCCTTTTAAAGTTGAAGTGAAGCTAGAAATACCCATGTTTAATGGACAAATTAATGTTGAAGCCTTAGATAGCTTGTTGAAACAATTGGAAGTTTACTTTGGTCTTTATCAAATCCAATAAACACAATGGATCTCCTTTTCGTATTTGAATATGACCGAACATGCTTTGTTGTGGTGGGAGAGTATGTGAATGCACTAAGGATAGGCAAGAAGCCCATGGTGGTGAAATGGGAGGACTTCAAGGAATTACTCAAGTCAGAATTCTATCCCATAGGCTACAAAGAGGAACAAATCATGAAGTGGTAGTATCTTTGGTAGGAACATGGACAAGGAGTGCAAGAGTACGCTTATGAGTTCAGGAGGTAGGCCATCAAGTTGGGTATCTCTTTGGAAGAGCTCGGGGTAGTGATGAAATACCTTAGAGGACTTTTTATCCGTATCTGAAGACAATTGCAGCTTCATGGTGTGAAAAGCATAGATGAGGTGAGAAAGAAGGCTCTCTACATTGAGTTGGACTTCAAGAAAATACAACAACACATGGGCCAAGAAGAAACCAACAAAAAAAGAGACAAGAAGATAGCATCCATGGACGATAAAAGGAGGGATCCTAATAGGCATTTCAAACATTGTGATGTAGATGGAAACACGAAAGAGAAGTGTTGGAAATTTCATCCAAAGTGCCTAAATTCCAAGAGGAAAATAAAGGAAGTTGTTGAGACAAGATAAGAAACAATAGTGAGCACCTCTGATCTGGATGAAGCCGCAGTTTTCACCACATTGCAACAGTTGAAGGTGAGTGGATATAAACACAAGATATTCAAAATAAAAGTTCAAGTGAAGAACCAGAAGGTAAATTCCTTGTTTGAAAGTGGTTCTCAATGTAATCTAGTTTCCAAAACATTATTTGATGAGCTTGGTCTAGAAACCTATGTTATAGTGCATCCAAATTCACTAGTATGGTTGCAAGGGGAAATTTTTATGAGAATCAATCGAAGATGTAAAATCAATTTTTTCATTAGTGCCATCTATGTTGATGAGGTAGAATGTAAATTTGCACCATTGGACGTCTGTGGAGTGATGTTCAGTAGCCCCTTCTTGTGGGATAGGGATGCTACCTTCTATAGGAGAGAAAACAAGTACCACCTGGTCAAGGGTTTCAAGGCATACCTCATCAAAGAACATCAAGAGAGAGAGAGAGAGTACAACTCCTCTAGCAGTGAAACAAGGGTGGATGTGCAGGAAACAAGCCATCTTCATTAGAAATGGGATGGTGGATATGTGGAGGCAAATAGAGGCCTTACGCCTATGTCTCCTTAATGGTCCAGGTTTTGGGGACCAAAATCCTTCAAATGGGGAGGTGTTATCTGAATTGGATCTTGGAAAATATTTGTAAATGTTGTAAATACACATTTTTCTTTATTTCATTTTATTTTTTCTTCTGGCACAAGGGGAAGGTGAAACAAACAATTTTGATTGTTGGCCTTCCAAGAGCATCCCATTAAAAGTAATGAGAGCAGGAGTTAAGGAAGGAAGGAAGGAAGGAAGGAAGGGAGATGCAAGGAGAAAGTAACAGAAATGGGAGCTCGAAGAGGGTATCCTACTCAAAGTTGAGTGGACAAAGGAGTTAATGTGCTTGTTCACTCTGAACAAGAGTGTCTTTGAACCTTGGCCTCTGCAATTTTGTATTGTCGGTGAGTAACAATACATAGAGACTATGTATATCTCACCCCATTGTAGTTTTCTCCTTGACATAATAAAATTCCCATTTAAATGTTATATTTATGAGTTATTGCAATCTATGCTTTGGGAATTTGGTTTTGAATTACGGCAATGTATGCATACTCTATTGAAGTTTTTTTTATCCTATAGCACTTGTCCAAATCGTTCTCTTGTTTCCTAAGTGAATTTAAACTTTTATGGGTGAATTTTAACATACATGGACGAATTTGTACTTACCTGGGTGAATTTGCAGACCTTTGGGTGTTTTATTCAATGCCTGGGAGAACTTATACTTACCTGGGAGAATTCAGAGACCCATGGTATTTTTTCTTCATTGTTGAACATCTAAATTCATCCCTCATATTTTTTTATCTACTGTGGGGAGTCAAAATTTCCCCTAGTTGTTTTTTTAGTTGTTAAGGGTCACCAGATTACCCTACAAACTTTTTCCTTTGCTATTGAAGATAGAATCTGCCTCTATATATTATTTTTCAACAGTTGGTCGACCCATTCCGACTAGGTTACTCTTGAAGTCAATTTTCCTAAATGTGGTTGACCCGACCATCAAATAATTTGACCGAGCTTTCCTTTCGTCAACCCAACCATCAAAGAATTTGAACAATGTTCACTTTCCTCTTCGAGGGAGAAACCTCCAACAGAGAAGCTCTCTATTACAATAATTATCAAGACAAAACTTCTCATACCCTCTACTCCTATTTATACTAAATCTATATATCCAAAAGAACAATCTAGAGGAAGAACCTTCTAAAAGAGAAGGCTTCAATTTGTCTTATTCTTCCTTATTTATAGACCTTATTAATATTGGCCTTTATTACATGGAAATATATTTTTCTACCTATGTGAGGGGTTAGGGAGGTTAGGTCCCTAACATACCCTCCCCCTTAAAAATAACCTTGTCCTCAAGGCTTGAGATGAGAAATTGATGCAGAATGGTAGTTGGTTCCCAAGTGGCATCTGTTGGAGTTTTATCTTTCCACTAGACTAACACTTCCTTGATGGTGCGTTGATGAAGATGATGCTCACGCTAGTCGAAAAATGCTTGTGGTTGACACCATATGGAGCCTTATCCATCCAACTCATGAAGGTTTTTTTAAGTTTGGTACTTAGTTCCAATCACCTCCTTTAAGTAGGAGACATGAAAAACATGATGGAGCTTAGAATGAATGGGAAAAGCTAACTGATAGGCCACTTGTCCCACACACTTGAGAAATGTATAAGGACCATAAAATTTGGGTGCCAGTTTCTGACAATGGTCGGCCTTGAGTGAAGTTTTATTATAAGGTTGCAACCGAAGAAACACCTAGTATCCTTTAGAAAATTGGCATTCAGAGCGACCTTGATCTTCTTGTTTCTTCATGTGATTATGAGCCATGACCAAATTCTCTTTGAGGGTATGGAGAATAGCCTCTCGAATTGTAAGCGTTTGGTCAATCACCTAGACCTTCAAGACACCTAGCAGGTATGAGAGAAATGAAGCTGGATTTTGTCCATATACTACTTCAAAAGGAGTCATGCAAGTATTTGTATGGAAAGAAGTGTTATACCACCATTCAACTAGTTGTAACCATTGAGCCCACGGATGTTTCCTTTCAGATGCAAAACACCTCAAATATGTTTCCAAACAATTGTTGACAACTTCAGTTTGACCATTAGTTTGGGGATGATAAGTTGTGCTAAGATGAAATTGGGTGCCCTATAGCCTGAACAGTTTTTGCTAAAAAATGTTGGTGAAAGTGGGATCTTGATCAAAAATAATAGAATGAGGCATGCCATGAAGCTTGAAGACATGATCCATGAACATTTGAGCCACAATGGAGGCAATAAATGGGTGTTTAAGAGCATAGAAATGATCATACTTTGAAAGACGATCAATGATCACCATGATGACTGACTTATTTCCTGAATTAGGTAAGCCCACAATAAAATACATAGAGATATCCCTCTAAATAGCAGGTCGAATCAGAAGTGGTTGTAGTGTTCTAGGATATTTGACTGTTTCTCCCTTGTTCAATTGACTAACATCACATTCTGCCACAAACGTGTGAACGTCATGTTTCATACCATCCCAAAAAAAAGAACTATGGATTAAGTTGTGATTGTTTACTTAAATACAAATGGCATTTGTAGTGAAGCTCATCATTGTGCTAAGAGTACCCTAGGGAAACTAGAGAATTTTCTTGCAATTGTTGGATCAGATGTGAAATTTTGGGATCTTGTAGCCATTCCTGGTGAACATCTTGGAGCCAATATGGTACAATGAAGGAGAGGGAAAAAAGGGACCCTTCATCTTCATATTTTCTTGAAAGAGCATCGACAACCACATTTTCTCTGCATTTCTTGTAAATGATATCACAATCATATCCAAATATCTTAGTCACCCATTTTTGTTGCTCCGGGGAGGAAAGGCATTGCTCTAGAAAATACTTGAGGCTTTAATGATCTATCTTAATTTGGAAGTGTTTCCCCAATAGATAATGGAGCTAGAGATCCACTGCATGTAGAATAGACAACATTTCCTTTTCATAGATTGATTTTCCCAAATGTCGCTATGACAGTTGTTTTCTAGTTAAGGCCAAAGGCCAACCATCTTGCATAAGGATTGCTCCAATTCTTGTCCCGGAAGCATCACATTCTAGGACAAAGGTATTTGTGAAATAAGGAAGGGTCAAGACTGAAGTGGTGCACATAGCCACCTTCAAGGGTTGAAATCCCTGATTACTTGTGGGGGTCCAAGTGAAATAATTCTTTTTAAGGAGAGTAGTGAGAGATGTTTCAATATTTCCATAATTCTTAACAAACTTGCAATAATATCCTATTAAACCCAGAAAACCATGTAATATTTTGAGAGTCTTTGAGGGAGGCCAACCTTGTATAGCTTCAATCTTCTTTGGATCCATCCTGACACCTGCCTTGCCAATAATATGACCCAATTACTCGACTTTTTAGGCTCCCAAAGCACATTTAGAATGTTTGAGGAAACTTTGGTGCTAAGAGAGTATATGTAGAACTCGATCCACATGAGCTAGATGGGTTTTCTAGGTTTTACTATATATGAGGATATCATCAAAGAAAACTAAGACAAAATGAAGGAGAAAAGGATGGAAGACATGATTCATGAGGCTTTGGAAACTTGAGGGAGAATTACACAAGCCAAAGGGCATGATCAAAAAATCATAGTGGCCCTCATGAGTTCGAAATGCCATCTTAGGAATGTTTGCCTCTTCCATATGTATTTGGTGGTAGCCAAAATGAAGATCAAGTTTAGTAAAGAACTGGTCACAACTCAATTCATCCAAGAGATCATCAATGACAAGAATGGGAAATTTGTCTTTGATGGATAGTTTGTTGAGGGTGGGGAATTTAGGACACGTGTTCCAAGAGCCTTGTTTCTTAAGGACCATGACCACAGGAGAATAATAGGGGCTCATACTAGGACGGATAACGCCTGTGGTGATCAATTTTCTCAATTTCATTTTTCTGGGAAAAGGGATGATGATAGGGACGAACATTGGGAGGAAGGATATTGCGTACAAGGGGAAGGGAATGATCATGAACACCATGGGAAGGAGGAATTCCCTGGGGAGTGGAAAAAATAGCTTGATGTTTGGAGAGGATGGATTGGAGATCCAGTGGTACAGAGGGTGTCTCAGTGGTGTGAATGGAATGGAGTTGTGAAATAATGCCAGAATGACATTTTTTAAGGAGATTTTCCATGCGATGGGAACTGATAATATCAGGAGAACCTACTATGATTCCTTGGAACTAATATTTTTGGCCCTCTTGTTTGAATTGCATGGTTAATTCCTTAAAATTCATGAGAATGGTACCCAGAGTATTGATCCATTCAACACCCAACACAATGTCACAACCACCCATGTCGATAGAAAACATATGATATTTCATGTGGTATTGACTAATTTGGAGATGCACATTTTCACAATGCCCCCCAAATTTCATGGACCCGCCATTGGTAATCATGATTTGAAAATTATTGATTGTACGAATATAGTAAATAGTTTCTTGGGCAATGCGACGATGAATAAAATTATTATTTCTTCCATTGTCAACAAGGATGATAACCTTCTAATGATTAATGTAACCAATTAGCTTGAGGGTTTGAGGAGTAGAGAAGCCAATGAGAGAATTCAGGGAAATGACTGGTTCAACTTCAGGAGGGTCAGAAGGTGGGGTCATGTCAGTGGGTTCATGTGACTTGGCCACAGGGAGGCATCAACATCTTCTTCAGAAACATCCTCGGAGATAACCATAAAAATATTTTTTTCCTTACACTTGTGCCCAGGAAAACATTTTTCATTAAAATTATAACAAAGGCCCTTGATTTGGCATTCAGTCATTTCTTCCCAGTTCAATTTATGGATCATTAGTGGAGTGGAAGGAGGAGTGGGAGTGACTAGTTTAGGGCGAGGAATAAAGGATGGTTTTTTGGTTTGAGAAGAGACAACTTGTTGTGCTTCCTTAGCTCTTTTAGTAGATTCCACCCAAATCTAAGGTCAATCCATGAGGGCATGGGCACTGATCTCATCCTTGAGGTCATTGATAAAACGTTCTTGGAAAAAAGCATCAGACATGCCCTCTGTGTGGAAAGTCAATCACTCAAAAGAAGCTATAAATTCTTCCACTATTCCAGAGTGTTTCAACTTTTTCAAATGTCCTAAATTGTTGGTGTCATTGTCAAAGAATTCATAAAGATCTGCCACAAATTGTGTCCAAGACACATACCCTTGGCGGCCATTTTTTCTCCATTGCCACCATTGCCAATGTTCTTGATCTAGATGGAGAACACTATACTGGAGTTTGGCCAACTCATTTGTAATGTCATACAAAGAGAAATAATGTTCCATTTGAGTTACCCAGCTAGTGGGATTTGAGCCATCAAATTTGTTCACATACACATGTGGAAGGAATAGGTTGCACTGAAAGTGATGGGGCTGAAAAGTCTAGGAATTGGAGGAAGTTTCACCTTTAGGATGCAAAGATGGGTCAGAGGAGGTAAGGTCTGCAGGGATATTTAGCTTGGTGTGGATCGTGGTAGTGAAGGATGCAAGATGGGTAGAATGGTCTCATTTGATGGTTTCCATTTTTTCATCTATGGAGGAATGTATGTTCTTATTGATGGTGGAAATATTGGCACTGAGTTGCCTCACTTCTTATTGATTCTCTGTGAAAGTAGAGGACAAGGAATTGAAGTGGGATTCCAAGTCTTGGCTATAGGTGTGGGCCATGATGAAGAGGAAAAATAGAAAGGGGTGGGTGGGACCACACAGAAACTGGTTTATTGGTGAAGGGTATCATGATGATCAGGGCAATGAGGGGAATCCAATGGGGTAAGGCCCAAATAAGGGTGTCGAAAGGGGTTCGGGTCCATGGAAAAAAAAAATTATTGAAAAATGATAGGTATGATTGTGATTAGGGTGAAGAGAGGAATCCAATGGGATAGGGCTCAACTAATGGTGCCAACAGGATCCAGACTTTTTTTGTTTTACTCCTACAAAGTTACACTCTGATCTGAAGCATATTGCAGTGTTGAAATACCCAAATTCTTAGTAGGAAGAAATGTGTAGTAATTTCGCAACTAGAATGCAGGAGGCATAGTTGCACTGTAATAGATCTTGTATGTTCTATTTTTTTTTCCATCTCAAGGGTTAGGGTATGCAGGCTTTCTACAAACAAGGTTTTTCCCTGTGTTATATCTCTCCAATATACGTGTGGTGTCCAATAGTAGTACTCGGCCCAACATCTTAGGGCACCAACTAAGGAGGCTAGGTCTTGCCCTTAGCCCTACTATCCAACTACCCAAGAACTAGATATTATCTTCTCGATTTTTGTTCTCGGTGGCACTATAAAATTTAGGAAGTCAATTGGTTTATCTACGGAGGGATTTAGGAGATCTAGGTTGATTCGTATGCAGGTGTTGTATGATGTGCTACCACTTAAAGGGGTACTAACAGGGGTTACGGGGGTGGCCAATAGATGTGCACTTAAGTACCACTTATATTTCCTACGTGTATGCTTCCCCAACCACAGATTTATGCTTTAAATGATAGATTTGTGTAGCCTTAAGACATCAGAATACGTCTCTACCCTAAAAAAACAAATAAACCCACAATTTTCTGCCAAGGAAATTTCTCTGATACCACTTGTAAGGTCCCAGATCTATTATAATAACCAAAAACATAAATATTGCAGAGAATAACATCGGAACAACACAATATATGAAACCACAACACCATAATAATACCTTTATTGATAGGAAACAATGTTCACTTACCTCTTCAAGGGGGAAACCTCCAGCAGAGAAGCGCTCTATTATAATAATTCTCGAGACAAAACTTTGCATACCCTCTACTCCTATTTATATTAAATCTATCTATCCAAAAGAATAATCTAGAGGAAGATCCTTCTAGAAGTGGAAGCTTCTATTAGGTATTCTTACATTTGACTTATTCTTCATTATTGCTAGGCCTTATTAATATTGGCCTTTATTACATGGAAATATATTATTCTACCTACGTGAGGGGTTAGGGAGGTTAGGTCCCTAACATTGGTTGACTCAACTAATTGGCATATTGCAATGATTATAACTAGACGAAGAAGATCAATATAAAAAATTTTATTCTGCGGTAGAATCTATGTTGGTGAGACAGATGGCCCATAGGCCTATCATTTACAAATCAAATATCTTTTCAAAAGTCTCAATGGTTCCATTGTCCTAAGCATGATATGGTATACTCTTATGGTGTTGAATTATAAATTCCTAAGTGAGAGTTTCAATGTGCAAACTCATGAAATGATTCCCTTGATCACTTGTCAAACTTCTTGATCCATATGGATATTGGTGGCCACCCACCTTTTCCAACTGGCTCAAAATAGTTTTCTGACAATTTTGGCAATTTACTATTTTTAGCAGTTTTAACTTCAAGGGCCATTTTGAGGGCCTAAATGAAGGTTTTTCAGGATGGAGCTCCTCAATGATATCCAAAGGCATTATTGAGCCCCCAAAATGAATCTCCTCGATGATACCTTTCCAACGGACTATCACACGCCTAAAACGGAGATCGTATGCAAAAGTTATGACCCTGGGAAGTTGATGTACTAACTTACCCAAATGGGGCCCACATGACTTTTGGC
>CBVK0101699217.1:2968-14175 GCA_900067695.1 Picea abies | reverse complement strand
GAGAGAGAGAGAGAGAGAGAGAGAGAGAGAGAGAGAGACGGTACACTTAAAATTTCCCTTGTAAGAAAATCACAAAAAATGTTGTGTGCATGTCCTCATTGATTAGGGGGTAAAACTTTAAAATATGGTATCCTTATAAAGAGAAAATACATAGTTTTTTGTCATCCAACCTGTAAGATCTATAGTTTCTGAAACTTGCTCCACATTAATGTTGACAACTTTCTCTCTAAAACTACCCAAAAAAACATTTGAAATAGGGAAACAATGTTCAATTTTAATGTATAATTTCAACTCTCCAATTCCAAATATAAGTTAGAAACTCAAATCTCACATGATCCCTTGAGGTTTCCAAACCCTAGTTGTTTTACTCACACTTGATATTTTGTAAAAGTATTATACTTTTTTGTAAAATGTGTGTGTGTGTGTGTGCATGCGTGTGTGTAGAGAGAGAGAGAGGTGGTACACTTAAAAGTTCCCTTCTAATAAAATGATAAAAATTGATGTGTGTGTGTGTGTCCTCATTGATTAGGGGATACAACTTAAAAATGTGATATCCTTATAAAGAGAAAATACATAGTTGTTTATTATCCAACCCATAAAATCTATAGTTTGAGAAACTTTCTCCACATCAATGTTGACAACCTTCCCTCCGAAACTACCCAAAATAACATTTTAAATTGGGAAAATTGTTCAATTTTAATTTATAATTTTGTGTCTGCCAAGATGATCTCAAGTGTTAAAAGACCAGGTTGCAACACTTCAATAAAAGAACTCACTTTCTTTGGAATCATGATTGATCACAACCATACATTGAAATAAAGGTAAGGTAAGTCATACGGTGTTCCATGAAGGAAACTTACACCCTTTGACATTAGGATAGGTAAATTGTACCAATGCAATTTAATGAACTCACATCAAACTCCATGAAGAAACTCACAACTATTTGGTTGAATTTGGATGAATATGGGTCACAACCTTTAGAATGAATAATTAGAAGCAACAAAATCATGATTAAATGGATGATCACACTCATGAACATGAGATGAAGCTAGACATACCACTTTCACAAGGTAACTCTAACCACTTTCCATGAAGGGTAATCCCACTAGTAGAAATGAAAGTTAGTTCCAACCAATGCAAACAAAAGTAGGTCACATAATGTAACATGATCGCACTCCTATGTATGAGGGACATCACAATCACTTGAACGAAGGCATTATACATCCATATAGATGAAAGAGGTCGTAACCTTTTAGAAAAAGGATGAATTGTGATGCTCCCAAAGACGATTAAATAGTTCACTTTGAAGAATACAATGCAACTAACCCTTTCATATGAGCAATGTGATCAAAGTAGCTAATTTTGACATGAGCAAATGATATCCTTATGTTAACTGATGGACAATTTTATGGAAAGAAAAATAGTCATTGGTATCGAGGAATGAAATGCTTGGAATATGGATCGACATAAATAAGATGAGATAGAGATAAATAAGATGGAGAAAGCTCTAAGCCAGTTCTCATTGTAGGAGAACACTACGAGTTGAAATGGAGGAATGAAATTTTGTTGTACTTCTATTGTGAATAGTGTTCTCTACTTATTGTGAATAGTGCTTTCTACTTATTAGATCCATTGTAATATATATTTATCTTATTTTAAAAGAATCAATAAAGCATAGTTAAATCCATTTCATTGATAATATTCTATTAAAGTGAATTTCTCTAAGGAAAATTTTTGTGTAGAATTGTTCATGGGCTTCATCAACTAGATAGTAGAAGTGCATTGCCAATTTCATTAAACAATATTAAAAGTTATTCTAGGATTTGTTTTGATGAATTGGTTAGCATTATAACCAGTAGAGTTTATGGATCTGATTGGTACCACAGAGGTATTCATAGCAATGTGGAAATGTTCAATCTTAGTTGAATGCTTAAAAACTAAATACGTTGGAATAATGTGGACATTTGATTCTATAAGAAACCAAGAATGGTTAAAGAGAAAGAAGAAGCAATCTCAAGATCTAGTGATGGGAAAGAGTTAAGAATGTAGAAAATCAGTAACAAAAGCACTAACTCACATAAGACTTTTTCCAAACACTTAGCAAACACAGATTTTTTTCTTAAATGAACTATGATATGTGATCACCCACATACAACTATATCATAAGAAGAAACACACATTACTATGTAAATTGCATCATAAAATAACAATGAACAACAGTCACAAAACACATGTGCACACCTTGAATTTTGACAACCAGTCAGGGAAACCCCAGTTTGGGGAAACCCACCAAGAGAGATTTATTATCAACTTCATGGAGAATTAAAATCTGTAATAGTAATACATGGTAGCAAGAGAGCACTTGCAGACACCCAAAGTTGTCCCCTAACTTCTTCCTAGAAACTCGTGCCCAAAATTTCATGTTGTTGTACAACCCTGCCAAAAACAAGGACCTTGAAAACCGTTTCAATCAGCTATTGTATGGTCCTTCTCTGTATGGCTATCTTCCAACAAAAAAACCCACAAGATGCCTCAAAAACCGTGCCAAATCTAGCCTTGATTTTTGTTCCCACTTCTTGTTGTACGATATGTATGGATCCGTATAGTACGACCTCTAACCATGAAATAGACTTCAAAAACTTCTAAACAAAAATATCTCATTGGGATTTGTGCCCAAGTTCTCTTGAAATCCATGCCAACAACTACTACCTACACTTTCTTCCAAGCTCTCTCTCAAATCTCTCTTCTCTTGTCTTGCACACTACCCTAGGATTTCTCTTATAACTAAAAATGACTTTACACCTTCCCCATCCCAAAATCCAATGACCAAGATCTAATCTTGCCTTTACAACATCAAGGGACATGATTCATTCCCTCTAAAATAAATCACTTACATTTATTAAAGTTATTTTCCACTTTATGACATAAAGTCACTTTAATAAAATATTAGAAGGTCACTTTTACAAAAAGTCACTTTAATAAAAGAGTCACCTTATTACAACTTTATAAAGCGTCGATTACAAAGTCAAGTGCCTAGTAGTTGAAATGCAATTGAATGAACTTGTGCCTAACTATATGAGGGCGTTTAGGGCCATTTGGTTCAGTCACAAATTTTTAAATGAGAGATCAATCATGGCTATTGGAATGAAGGAAATCATAGTCCATAAAATGATCGCACTTATGTTGATGAACATGGTTCCACCACTTTGAATGACATAACTTACACCACTTTCAACAAAGGGTAATCACACTAATGTGAATGAATGTTATCATATACCAATGTAAATGAAGGTAGATTGCATAATTTAAGGTAATCACAACCTTGTGAGCTAGGGACATCACAATCTCTTCAATGAATGCAAATTGCTCCCATATAGATGAAGGAAGTTAGAACCATTTAAGAAGGATTAATTGTGTCATGAAGAAAGAGAAAAGTTCACTTGGAGGAATGTGATGGTAATGATGCTTTAATATGAGTATTACAATCTAGATAGTAGACTTTGATGGATGAAGGAAGTTAGGAATGTGATGGTAATGATGCTTTAATATGAGTATTACAATCTAGATAGTAGACTTTGATGGATGAAGGAAGTTAGAACCATTTAAGAAGGATTAATTGTGTCATTTAAAATGAAGGAAGAGAAAAGTTCACTTGGAGGAATGTGATGGTAATGATGCTTCAATATGAGTATTACAATCTCGATAGTAGACTTTGATGCTAGTGCATGAAAAGGTCCCCATTCTGAATGATGCATTTTGATTGGATAACAAGAGTCAGTAAAGCACACGCCCCACCCCATCATTATTAGAGGTTTACCAAAATGAATTTCTTTTACAGAAATTTAGATCTAGAATTATTTATGTTGTGCAATTTAAGTTTTTGTTATTTATTTTTCCGTAATTAAATATCATAAACACATTTACCAATTTCGTTAAACAATAATAAAAGCTCATTTAAAATGGGTTGTGACAAACTCATTAACCAAATACCTACTACATTTTACGGATGAAGCAATGAACGTGTTTAAAAATATTTTATGGCTTCATAAAATATGTTTTCATTTGTTGGTTGCTGAAAGGATCCTTTTACAAGTTGGTTCAAATAGATAGAAAGGAATCCACCAACTTTGGAACATAAATCATATAACTAAATGGACACTATGAAAGTGTTTAAGGCTTCGTTAGATCAATGAAACTCTATTATGTTTGCTTGTCACCTGAAAATTACCCTTTAAAGTTCAAGTCTAAATGAGACTTGAAAATAACAAAGGCTACGAGGCCCTTGGAAAAAGAGCCTTTATCGAACTAAAAATAACCATATCCACAGTATTACTGTACAAAACTCAATTTATGTACATGGGAATGGGGCACCAATCCTTCCGTCTTTGGTAAAGTAGATTTATGCGTTTTTCTCTAACGCTGTCAATGAATATCAGCTCTATGTGGTCAGGGTTAAGGATCCTTATCCTAGGGGGAAAGGAGTATGTTGACTCCACTTTCTGCCGCAATAACATGTGCGAAAAGGATAACCTAACCCACTGTAAACATGGAATCACAGTCCGGCAAAACATGCTATTCGATAGTTGTGGCGTATTCCGAAGTGGGATTCTCCACCTTGAATTCATCTTCAGCGGGATTTGGCATTTTCTATACCAAGAGAGGAGGAAAGCCTGAAACATATTCCAATCTCTCTGTTTCCTTGTGGAACCCCTTGGAGTGGATTCAGTCCGACGGCATGATTTGATCGAGAACGATAATCAACCCCATAACGAAAGCTTGGTCGTAGCCAGGCCGCACTGTCAGATTGAACACATCTCCTCCCAAACTTATATCTGATCTTACCTGCTTTGGCTTCACCTGCAAAATCCCAAATATTGTCAGAACTTCGCATGAATACAATCCAATAAATTTCTCTGAATGTTACAAGGTAAACAAGACATCCGTGAAAATACAGACCTCTGCAACGACCTCGTTAAAGCTGTTCAAAAGGGTGAAGGAACGCTTGGCATAGCATCCTTCCACACGGTAGTCTGGCTTCTTCTTCTTCTTCTTGTTTTTAGCCGAAGAACGCACGTACACCTCCGCTAAATTCTTTGAGGAGATTCGCAGAGATGACGCTCTTCTCACGACGAACAAAGGTTTTTGCGCATCCTGGAATTCTCCTAGGAATCCTTGCCATTCATTCTGCAGACTCAGCCTCTGTTTCACATATAATAATACAATTCAGTGTGCTTCCAGACGTTGCAGAGATTTTACTGTTCTAAAGGGAAAACAATAGACATCGAATTAAGAGATATTGTATTATGTTTGTATACCTTTCGTCGCATTGTGAGCAGGGCCATTCCAGCGGCGTCCATGAGAACGACTTCGTCCTTGGGATCTGAAGGATAGTTGTCCACTCTAAACACAAGGTTCCCGCTCGAATCGAACACAGTACAGCCATTGCAGCTGAAAACAAGAGATTTTTTCCACACTGTTAGCGCTGTGGCTGACGCCTTGGAGAGCTTATCGTCGATCAGAGCATGCCCGGTGAACTCTGGTTCGTGTGGATGAATCTTAGTCATCATTCTTCCTGAGAATATGAGGAAGCGAAGAGCCGAGAGACACAGGTCAGGGGTGGGCGAAAGAATAGAGAATGAATAATGTATATCAAAGACGTAAAGAGGACGCGAAGGCTAATGACTCGGTGCTGATTACTCGTCCGGTTAATCTCTTCTTATATCCGGATTGCCATTGCCTTGAAATGGCCATCTCTTATTTTCATTAAAAATAAAACTTTATTTAAAAGATTATAAGGTTAGCGATTATGCCACATAGATCTAAACTTTATTGGTGGGCGGCTATTCAACGTTATATTTGGAATATAATAAGGGTGGTAATAGGAGTCACGAGTCAGTAGTGTGGAGTCGTCCATATATGTACAAAACGGTCGAGGAGGCACGATGGTTACTTCACGGTCGATTTTAAAGTGGAATTAATATGTCATCCCATGATGATAAGAATGAAGCTCATTTCAAACACATTTAATGTAAAGAAATGTGTTATCAACATCCAAAAATGGGGTTGTCAATTTCTTGCATTATGACTATGCCAAAACTATGCCATGATCGAGACGACCTTGTCACTATACAAATATAATACAGCAAAGCTGGATAAGAAAAGCAATAAATAAAAGAATATGAAATGATGCTCTTAATTGTGGCCACAAAAAAGTAACTAAATACTTATTATTTTATATATATATTCTTACACAAAAAAGTAACTAAAATACTTATAATTTTATTATATATATATTCTTACATTTCAAGATTAATTTAAATTGTCATACTCGCCATGTTGCAATAAATAAAGAATATGAGATGATGCTCTTAATTGTGGCCACAAAAAAAGTAACTAAGCCATCGTACTCGCCATGTTACATAGGAGAAGATGCTTTAATTGTGCCTCATAATTCTATATATAAGTCATGTTAAGGTATTATTTTATTATGTTTGATATTTTTGTTAAGAATGATTAAATAAGGGTGGCAAATGCATGGATTTTTTTCGATTTGGAGGAAATACACTGGCTACATATGCGTGAGAACAATTAGGTAGATGCTTATGCCTTATTGCAAGACATCTTGATAGCAAGGGAATAGAGTACCAAATTTTGAAAATTGTTGGGATTTTATGGTTATTATCAAAGCCATGACTGGGATTCAAATATTGGATAACAAATTGCTAATTATTATAGTCAAGATTAAGAAGGATTATATCCTCTTCCTACCATCCTCATTTTCCATACTAAATCTATTGGCAGATACATGAGTTAATGTATCCATGAATTTAGATTTTGGTGTATTAATGAAAAATGAGGGCAATGTCACATGTTATCATCCTTTAGAATTTCCCCTTGGAATGGTAGTTTCCCATCACATTAACTTTCAAATGAGCGAGTCAACATAACATAATCCCCCTTTATTTTACATGGGAGCTCACAAGACACCCCACATTACTTTTAACATTCAAACATTAAAATAGGACATAGCATTTGAAGGCTCTAGAATTATAGTGCACAATAGTTATGTGATAATGGTGAGTGCATGTGAATAAACTAGGCATCAAAGAAGCTTTCTTCTTGTGGGGATAGCATCACCTAGTATGTATGGTTTTTCGTCCTTGGGCTATTTGTTGGCACCACATATGTAGCTTCAATATCGAATTTTATTCTAGAGAATTGAGTTTGGGGGAATTTTTTACCTTCAATGGCATTTTTGTGAGTCTATTTAAGGTCTATTTATATTCAATGTTTTTCCATCCCTTGGTCTCATTTTAACCTATGGAGTCCCATACTCTGGGGATTTATTGTAGACTAGGTGATGTTTATCTTGGGATTGACAATTTTAATGGGTAGTTAAATTGGTTCAAAGTTGGATTTTTGGGGGATTTGCAAAGGAGTTTGGCTTCCCGGGCTTCCTCCTTTCATTACCCTGGTCCTTCAGTTTATTTTTGTGGGTTCTCTTTTAGTTTTTGGCATACTTGAATTTTTCCATTTGTTAGAGTAAGGAGTGTCTTCTCTATTTGAATCCAATAGAGAAACAATTTCATTGGTTTATCCTGGTCAATACTGCCTCAGCAAGTCTAGTTCTGAGAACTAGGTTCGAGCCAAAAAGAAAGGAATTTTTCAAAATTCAAATATTTTAAAGTAGGAACTAGGTCAAAATCGGGAAAAAATTATCTTGTGGTAACCTTTTCTGCACCTCATCTATGAGAATATTTCTAAATTTTATTTATGCTCTTTTAAATCTATAATTGCTCTCTTGTTTTGAATTTCTCAAAGTTAAATATGTAGATTTTAACCTTGTACAATTATTTATTGCAAGCAGTTTTTCAGTAAAAGAACATAAAAGATACAATGGAAAATACAAACATTGCACAGATATTTTTCCCCTGGAAACCCAAACCGATAAAACCATCATATTGTATATTCATTCATTGTAATACATTGTTTACAATACAATATACATATAGGAGCAAATGACTACGAAAACCCTAACTCAATGACTTGGATTAGTCAAAAACCCTAAGTCCCCAATCGGAAATAGAAAACCATCGATAAAAACCATGTGTTGAAAAACCACCCAAAAATGGACACGAAAATTGAGGCCACATGAAAAACAAAGAAAACAATGCGACATGTTTCCCAAGGAAAACAAAATTCTCGAGGGCCCTGCCCCCAAACCCCCAAAGGGCGGAACATGGCACCCCCCACACGTCGGCCACAATGTAGTAGACAATAGAGCTAGTCGTGTAAAGAATATAGCACATACCCAACAAAATAGTGATGAATTTAGTGACAAGAAAACATTTTTCTATGGCTTTAGCTCTATTTCAAGTTTGAACTTTGAAAGCAAATTTCAAGAGAGATTCCTTTTTATTGTTTTAGATTTCCATAATTCATTCTTTCAAGACTTCATGCGTCATTTATGCATAGTGGATCAATGCAATATGGACAACATGGATATCTCTGAGTTTAGAAAAATCCATAGGAGACATAAGGAAGAAATCCACTTCAATAAGAAAAATCTCTTATCAAATAATTTCAAAATTAATGAATTGGGACACCAGTGCATGTCCTAACATGTCAATATCATGAATATGTTAATATCATGAATATGTTGATTCACAAAAACAAAAGATAAGTCTTCTTGAAGTTATGTGTAGCTTTGTAACATGTTCATAATTTTTTCTATGAAAGAAAGTAGGTCTTCAGCCTCTAATCATTGGGCCTCTAACAACTTAGCATAGGCTAATTTCAAGGACGAAGATACATTCCACCAACTCAAGGAACCAATGTATATGGGATATAAACACTCCCTTTCCTTCTATACATGACGAGACGAAGCAAATCAAATAGAAATGATCAAGTCCTTCATTGAATTTTATGTGTTTTAAAGTTCTAATACTTTCACAGACTTTTGCTAAGATGGCCACAATCAAGAACACTTGGATTATTTTCCTCTTAATATGTATTGAAATACTTTTTCTAGGAGATTGAGAATTTCCCAATTTTTTTTTTAAGCTTTGGACAATTAAAGTAATTAATGTTAATTATTCTATAACCTCGTATTAATATAATATTTATGTTTTAATTAATTTTTTTTATCAAATTAAATTGTTACTTTTTAAGGTAATATACAATTTTATTTATTAATAAATATATTTAAAAATAAACTATTAAATATTTGACACATTTCTTTAAAATTACTGTAAATTTGTATTAATTTTGAATTTATAGAGTATTTATATGTTATTTAAATTAATTTATTATATTTTATCTTATATAAAAAATTAGTTATTAATAAATATATTTGAAAATGAAATGTTGAATACTTTATACTAATTATTTAAAATTATTATAAATTAATTTTTTTTTTTGATTGATTGAGTGTTTATGTGTTTAAAATGGGAGAGGGCAGGGTATCTATAGCTCCATAGACTTTACTAGTCAAATGGTTGGTCCGAGGGGGTCCCTTGTCCCGCAAACAAGGGGATCTCATACACAAATTTGATGTATGGCTTGGTCATGACATTACAAACAGATTATTATTTTTTTACATTATGTAGAAAATACTCTACTTAAAATTATATAAAAATATATATATATATATATATATATATATATATATGCAAGTTATTGGTCTCTCATTACACATTATTGACAATGCAAACATGGAAAAAAAAAAACAATATGTTAACTTGGAGTGATTATTCAAGGTACTTTTACAATGAATTTGAATATGGTACATAAAAATATAAAATGTATGAAATTGAATTACCTTTATATATCATTTTTATTTATAGAAATTGTGAATAACTATGTGAAGTTTGAGTTTTTATAATAGTGGTATCTTATTTTTCAAGCAAAATATAAGGTATATGTCTCCATTAGTGAAAGTGTTGAGTACCTTAACCATGGAATTTCCTTAAAAAAATTGTATAATTGTAGAAAACCTATTATTCTAGTGCTCGGTATTTTTTCAAAATTTTAATATTAATTTTGTATATCTTTTTAAAATATGAGATTCAATATATCATTGAAATTGCAATGCCCTCTGTTAGTGTAGGCTATGAGGGTCTTAATATTATCAATACTTTTATTTTTTTTTATATTATAGATCTCAGTATCTTCTAGTGTGACACATAACTTATTTTAAAAATGGTGAAGTAGATAAAAAGTTATAGCATAAATAAAAGAGGTATGTATTTTAGCATTCTCATGTATGTCAAGACAAAAATAGATTAAAAATAGTAATTTTTTTTTAAATATATATATTAATTTTAGTTGACTCTATATATGTTTGTAATTTCGTCGACAACAAATTTGTGTAGCCTATAGATAGATAACGTCAAAAATAGATATATTGAGACGTATCCACAAAAATGGAGGTTTTTGATGTATTTGAAGACCAAACAATTAGGTTTGCTATCCTAAACGTGAATCTGAGGTAACCAACTCAACAAACATGTACACTAGAGTTGTCATTCTCACCCCTAAAAAAAATGAATTGGAAGCAACACACACCCACTTGTAAGAACGTGCACATGATTTAGGAACGTGCGTGGGCTCTAGGAACATGCAATGCTCTAGGAATGCACACACACTCTAGGAATCCACATGTGCTCCAAGAATGAATGCACACTCATATGCCTATGTTTCCATTTTTTTCTCATTTTCTCTCTTTCTCTCCCACCCTCTCCCCTTCTCCCCCTCTCTTAGTCTTTCTCCTACCATCCCTCTTTCCCTCTCTCTTTACCTCTCTCCCCCTATCTCTTTGTATCTTTGCATGCTAATCTCCGTGAGCAATTTGAGAATATATAGAGTATACATCTAACTAAAAATAAAATTAACACTGCCATCAATTGAACAAGAATATCTGTAAATGTTATCCATTAAATATATCGTGGGGGTGAGGTTATTTCGTGTATTCATAGAAACAAGCGATGCTTGTGTGTGTGTCCTTTGGCGGAATCTCTCATGTGATATTTGTCCCTCAAAATCTAACTATAAATTTGAAGGGATTTGGTTGTCTAATATTAGTATATTTACCCATGATAAAATATCCCCCTTGCTTGATCACTCCCCCCCTTGCCCCTCTCTTCCTCTCTCCTTGTTTCCATCTCTCTCTCTCTCTCTCTCTCTCTCTCTCTCTCTCTCTCTCTCTC
>CBVK0101699209.1:0-12100 GCA_900067695.1 Picea abies | reverse complement strand
GTAGTGCACCTCCTTAAGGAGTAGTGCACAAGAGAGAGATACCAAAAGTCTGAGCAATAATAAAATGTGCAACTACTACTACTGCATCACCTTCTCCAAAATTGCACCTTTCTTCTATGTAGTTGGGAGAGTGTTAGTGAGTGAAAAAATGAGCCAAGACATCTTATATTTATAGTCTTCCTATACTTCTAGCCGGGTCCACTTCTCTTCTGGGAAGGTGTCTTTTCATTATACTTTATTCTTCTGGGCCGATTTCTCTTCTAGGGTATTTCAACTTCTGTTCAATGGATCTATTGCTTCCGGAATATTCTCCACATCTAAGAAAGGTCATCTATGAGGGAAACATTCTCCTACAACTACCAAAACATCAACACTCCCTCTTATCTAGGGAGGTATCTTTCTCGATGTTGTCATCTGGTAGTCCACTGACTACTCTACAATTTGCTAGCAGGAACAAGGATTCTACAATGCCTTCGATAGCTCGAATCATTAGGAACAGTCTCTGCAATAAAAAAATAACACACATAGCTACATCCAAACGATCTGGTTATCTCCATGACAATAATCTAGTAGCACAAAACTACTACAATGTTATCCAATAGATCACAACTACTGCAAATTAGTACACAACTACTATCTAGTGATACATAGTCACTTCCAGTGGAAAAAATCCACTGTAGTAGCACACAACTACTGTCCAGAGACACATAGTCTCCACCAGTAGTACCGAACCACTGAAGTAGTAGAAAACTATTGTATGGAGTCACATAGCCCCCGCCAGTGGAACACATCCACTAACATAGAACACAACTACTGTCTGGAGTCACATAGCCTCCGCCAGTGGAACACATCCACCGAAGCATCACACAACTACTGTCTAGAGTCACACAACCTCTGCTAGTGGAACATATCCACCGAAGTATCACACAACTATTGTCCAGAGTCACACAACCTCTTCCTGTGGAACACATCCACTGAAGTAGCAAACACCTACTGTCCGGAGTCACACAACCTCCGCCATTGGAAAACATCCACCAAAGTAGCACACATCTACTGTCTGGAGACACACAGACTTCGCCATAGTCTTATGACTATGCGTGTGATGTTTCTTATGTCAGCAGGTTCGATAGTGCATTACCCCCTCAGTCACCTCACATGACTGATCCAGGGAACCCTTGGCCAGAGAGGTTAGTCGAAATGAGAAGAAACAACACACATCCCTCTCAATGAGGGTGGACATTCGGAAACAATCCAAGATTGTCCCTGAAGTACTCATACTTCACTCTTGACAAGGGATTGGTAAGAATGCTCATTATCTTCTCATCCATGGATATGTACTGGAGCTCCACAACTCCTCTCTGCACCATGTCTCGGATGTAATGATATTTTATCTCTATATGCTTAGATATTTCATGGAATACAAGGTTCTTGGTAATCTTCCCACAACTTTTATTGTCACAATGTATCAAAGTTGACACCAATTATAGATCAAATATCCCAGCTATCAACTTCCAGAGCGACACTACTTCACGACTTTCCACGCTTCCTGCCATATAATCAGATTCTGATGTACTGAGTGCCACTGATGTCTGCTTCCTGCTTAACCATGAGATCATGCCTGATCCCAGACTAAAACAACATCCGAAAGTACTCTTTCAATCCCCTGCACTCCCTTCCCAATCAGAATCTGTATATCCCTGCAACTTCACATCTTCACCTAAAACATATCTCAATCCATATGCAGCCGTACCATGAAGATACCTCAACATATGCTTTGATTTCATCCAATTTACCTGTCTAGGTTCAACCATGTTGTTGATTAAAGGCATTCACTACTGTTATGAGGAAAATCTCTCTATGGCAAGGGGTAAACCACACCAGACAGAAATGACTACAAAAATCAACTCTAATATCAAGTATTCTATATAAACAAATATTCTAACAAGACAATATAAAGAGCCTACCTTGTCTAGACGTTCGATGAAGGTTCACCGTTGAGCACTTGACTCAAATAAATACACCTACAACTTGTCCTCAACAACCAAGAAACAAAAGCATATGGTGATAATATATAAAGTTAGCACATTCAATAGCATAATCCATCAACATTCATAACAAATATGCCCATGGAATAAAAATTCAAATATTTGCAAGATACTAATTGGACGAGAAAAGAATATTTCTATTAAAATGTAATCAGCAGAAGTGAATGAATTACAAACTTCCGTGTCGGCACGGTTCATAACCAAGAAACTAATTCTCTTCCAGCTGGGCCTCCACCACTTCAATCCTCCACCAAAGGCAAGCTCATATAAGAGAGACAATGAGGTTCTCAATCAAGTAGGGAAGAGCTTGGGGGCTAAAAAATGTGGTCAGACTTAAAAGGACATAGGGATGCATACTCAATACGAAGTGAATAATTTCTCCAGAGTAACTTTTCTCTCAAAGTTGAATTCTTCTCCTTTTTCCATAGCTCAGATATGACCCATTTATAGCCTTCAAGTGGAACTGAAGGGACGAGTCGAAACGTTTCCAATATATGGAAGGTAAAGGATCATGGATCCCATGACGTGACATGGAAACTCGACACTATTTTTTAATTTTGGGCACATAACCTAATGTACGCGGGATGTAGTGGTGCAACCTACATATACACATGCTATATAATAGTTAGGGTGTGTATATGTGGAAAAATATTGTTTTTAGCTTTGGAATTTACAAAAAGGGACTTCAAGTCTGCACAAGGAAATGGAAAAAGGCCTTCTGAGAAAATTTGCATAGGGTGAATAAACTCTTTCTATAACATATGCCCCCTAATGTGTGAGGTAAGAGGAGTATCTGTGATGGCCGAAATACATTATAATACCCAGAAGTGGAGTAATGGAGACACAACTGGAAGAACTAGTTGCTCATGAGAATATTACAATCTGTACTAACTTTGCACACATGGTTTCCAATTTAAATTACACTGCAGATCCATGTGAAAATATACCAAACAATTGTTCATGGCCATAAGTAGGAAATACAAAGGTGGCTACATGCCAAAGGCTGTCATAGTCACAAACGAGGCCCAGTAAAACTAGTCTCAAAATCAATCTGAAGATGTCTGTATACAGTGGAGTACAATCTGATCTCCCATGGTCACTGAAGTCACATAGGTACCGGTCCAATGAAAGATAGCAATGTTGAGGAAAAGATATGAAATGATCTTACTCAAGCATTTTTGGATTCTTCTTGGCTAAAGAAAAATAGACAGGAATATCACCCTATGTTTATAGCCAACAAAAATAACATCCTAACTCACAAGTATTAATTACAAGTGCTTAGGCTAGTCTTTTATCAATAAAAAGATTGCTGGAAATTTACTTTTTATGTAATTTTCTGAATATAACAGTTGCTGAAATAAATGTAAAGACAAAAGTAAAGACACCAAAATGATAATCAAGACAGATGAGACATAAAACAATCCATTATTTCATTCCAATTCACCAAAGAGTCATTTTCTTTACAAAATCTCATACATATATTTTGGACCAAAGTCAAACTTAGACATCCCTGATGGAACATACAAAAGGACCTCTGACAGAAAACCAAAATTGAAGTCTAAAAGCTAGATCACCTTGCCATAGATTGCTGTCCACTCGACTCCTTACAATAGCCTTTGTCAGTCATGAAAAATAATTCACAAACAGACAAGTCTACACAGTCTATTAAAGATAGATCAACACCTCTGAAAAACAAGTGAATGATGTAATTCAACCCTAAATATTGTTGTCTAGAATAAGACCCTGCTATCATAAAAGAGGATTAGGCTTGTGATGAATAAATGAATGAATGAAAACTGAACTATCTCAACATAAACTCAAAGATCAAACCTTAGTATGCTTATGCTTCTATCCTCCTTTTGTTCCTTCCTTTCCTTTTCCTTTTAAGCAAATTAGAATTGGTTGAAGTAGTTGAACCAACTCATTAGTTAAGTTAATTAAAGACTCAACCAACTTTTAGTTAGGGGGAAAAGTAATAATCATAATAAGGGTTATAATTAAATAATAACTAGTAGGTGGGACCCCTTGTGACTCCCATTAGTTCTTAACAATCATAACATAATAGTCAATTAAGTAAAACACACCTCCTTGTGACTCCCACCATCATATTAACACTTGGAAATTTATTTCAATCATGTTTGCAATTATTTCCAAAATATATTACCAACATATCCAAAAAGCATGCCATACAAAAATCTGAAGTCAACTGTCATCAACAATAAAATAAAACTTAAAATCTAGATTTCCCGGTTTGTGAGGCAATCTTTCCCTTGTTGATGCTATCATCTTTTAGTCCTTTTGAACCTGCCGTAGGCTGTGTGGAATATTTAAGCCTTGTCTTGCTGATCATATGAGAGTAATCGTCCTTCTAATGCAAGTGGGAGGGCATAGATTTACCAGAATTATCTGAAGATGCGGGAGGGGCAGTAGCGGTCTTCTCTTTGATAGAGGTGTAGTAGGCCTTGATTTTCAGCCTTTTATTTGAATAACTTATCCCTGTATGCATGATTTATTAGAAAATAATCTTTTAAATAACCATACATGATAAATCTTTAAAAATATGAAATAGATTTTGGCTCAACAATATATCAAACTCATGCAATCCAATCCATACAAATTGTTTAACTGTTTGTCAACGAGAAGGGGATGAAAAAAGGGTTCTGGGATATGCGAGGGGTTTGTATTGAGTGAAACATGATATGACGAGGGGGAAAAAAATACAGTTACTACTCAAAGACAACAACAATGCAAACCAAAGAAAACATCACTGTAATTCAACCAAGACACTGCTATTGCCAACTGCTTCAACACAATTTTTTTCTTGACTCTAATCAATTTTAGAATAGGGAGTGTAAAATGAATGTGGTAAGGTGATGGGGTTGTAATTAGCGAAAAGAAAAATAATGGTGGGGAATGAGAGCGGGAACTGTTCATAAAATTATTTAAGTAATCCATCTAACCATTCTGAAAAGGAAATACACCAACCAAATGACCATTGTGATCCAATGACAACTATTGTGTATTAATTAGTTCACTGTTCATAACCAAATATTTGCATAGTGTCAACAATCAAAATAATATGCATTCCACAACAATCTGTAGGGGGGATTTTTTTTCTCCCATTTATCCATAAGCAATTTCCAAATAAATACACTGTCAATTATTTTCACTTTGCTCATCAAATGCAGGCATAAAAATCATGCTCAATTCTATCTTTACATTTTTTTAATAATTAAACTGCAATGTGGCCATACTTTCATAGAACGCATGTCTGTCACTATTTTAGAATGCATGACATTCATTAAACATACCCAATGGAAAGTAAACACAATGATCCATATTCATCTTGCAAAGATCCTGGCTTTTCATTTAAACACCTAGATAACCAATCACCATTTCAAATCACACTATGGTGGGAAATATACAATCATTCGACAAAACACAATTTCATTCCTGTGACTGTACAGGTCCAATTTTTCTTTGACTCTAAACATTTAAAATGATGGGCTATCCATCCAACACAATGAGGCAACAAATCGAATTGCAACAACGCTATCTCTGAGTGCGCAACCCAAAAATATCCATATCATACACAGTGGGAAACCATACCTCAAACACCACAATGCAACATTCCCATTTAACAATTATAAACACACAGTCACAATATCATTAGCTCAACCCATCGTGCCGAGCTATCAATCTAATACAATATTGCTCAAATTAATCAAACTACAATCAAAACCATGCTGTGTAAAACCCAAGCTCATCCTTGATGACACAATCAAATAACCATAACACATACAGTGGATGGAATTGCCATGGTCATCCCGATTACAATAACCATTTGGACAAAAAGACAACAACTCATAGTTACAATGACCATTTATTCGTGGTGTAGGAACACCACACATACAAATGCATTACGCGTGAACATCATTAAACAATTGTAACTAATGTCGAGTTTAACATCCCAATAATCTTCAATGCAAAAGACAATGACTGTGTATCAACCCAAATATTCAATCAACCAATTCAATGATGAGCCTATTACTTGGATTGTCATAATAATCAACAACCCGACCTGACATGCTGTGGAAAACACACATACCCACGCATTGACATGAAGCGATGCTGTGACTTACTCAATTAAAAACAATACTGGGTTATCAAAACACAAGGAGAGGAACTGTGTATTTGATTTGTCCAATTAACCATGTAGGGTTTATCCATTGTAATAACACAGACAATGACTAGATACCAAAACCGACACTATCATCACATGATCAATTGGGAGAGACTATAATCAATTCTATCGACAATACATACCAATCAACAATAGCCAATAGTAAACCCGACAGACCACGATGGTCTTCTCTATCAACCCTCAGAATTGAGGAGTTAAGGGTTTACTCTGTGGCCAACACGGGGAGACTAGAGCCGATTCTTCTCTATAGTGAAAACCTCTGAGACCAACGATGTATACACAGAGAACACCACAATTTACTTCGTGGACAGGGTGAAGGAACCCGTGACATGAGAGGTTATAACCAAAGGAGAAAGGATCCATTTAATCCTTGTAACGATACTTAGCACACGTAGGGTATAACCCTTGTGGCTCTCCAGTCAACCAAATATAACGCTGAGGTGAAAACAAGGCCAAGAAGAAGTAACATAAACCACTGTGCAACCATAGTAGAAAAAACAACCCAATGCCCAAGCGAACAATGCACAGTGACACAAGGCGCTTCCAACCATCAAACCCCATAAAGCGACAACCTGGGTATGGTGATACGAAATGCGGGAAGACAACCAGCCACTCAAGACTAAACAAAAACCCTCCAACTAAAACCAACAAGGATGACAGAGATCCTCATGGCTGCTAACGTTCAGAACGACAAATAACACTGTGATTTCAAAACATTTTTCCAGAGTCGACATCGATCTATTCCAAATAAAATCACAATTTCACACAGTTTCCACACTTAAGGAAAGCACAACCCATATATTTGATCCAATATCCATTTCATAAACATAGCAGACTCATGGTTGGAAAAAAAAAAGACATACCTGTGATCAAAACACCTTAAAACATGAGCTGGCCAAGCGGTTCCTCTCTGATAGGATGCCAGAGCATAACCATGACAACAAGGTTGAACAATAGCTCGATTAGGGTGGCGGACAGCGGGAGGAGTAAAGGTGACGTGCATTAAATGCTCGTCCCCTCCACCCTCTAGTCATTTAATTCATGAGTACATGCCAACCACTTATCCATTAACTCAATTAATTAAACCATGTATCGAAACCATCAACCATTAAAACCAATAGCGCGATCCATATCAACTTATGACATAACACAATCGCCATGCATATCAACTATATAACTCAAAAAAAATCGCATAGCTATTAACTTACTAACTAGGATAACAACAATCCATTAAAAATCGATGCATGTAGTATAGTATATAGCATGGTTTAGTTTCTTCCCTTTGCTTTTATATTGCCTCTTGACTTTTCCCAATTGCTTGTATATGTCATTGCTAACATGCTTATTGTGCAGGTCTCCTAGTAATAGATCCCAATAACAAATAGCAGTGATAACAAGGATAACATAGGCCGTTGTAAAATAAAACTTGAGCATAGAGCCACATAAAAATGCAGAACATGCCTTGTCAATCGCCAATAAACCAATATTATATCACAATGTAAACAATGTCGAAATAGAACAACATCAAATAAGCACCAGGCCTGATCTCCAATCTACAAGGGGGTCCCACCTACTAGTATTATTTAGCTTTTATAATAATAGGCTTTAGCAACACTTTGCGGGCAAAACTTCGTTGCGATTTTAATAGTCAACAAGCAACAACTTAGGAAAGATGCAACTATGAACTGATGTCTTCAAGTCTTCTACACGATCCGCCAAAGGTGAAAGTCTAAATTGTGTGAATAAAGGAGTTTAGGTCGAACACCACGAGACTTTGTTTGATTACTGGTCATTAAGGTATACCATTAACAAATGCGAGACAACTTATGAATAATGAAAGTAGGTATCAAGGCATCGATTACATTCTTACAAGTTTGGATAAAGTGTCGGGGTTGAACTCTTGAAGAATCCATCGATTAGGCGACTGTTATCGGACTAATCGGTAAATGCGGACATAAACAGATCTCCCTAGATTCCACTGGAAACTAGAACAAACTAGAACAAAATGCACACTTTGCCTTAAACTTCATCATCACATGAGCTAGTTTAATGAGTTATAAGAGAAATACCTTTTAAACGATGCTTTTCCTTGCTAGTGTCGTCTTTGTAGCTCCCTCCTTGAGTTTTCAGAATAGAAAGCCTGTCCAAGAATCACAAAGTAACAAAGAATAGGAACAAAGATCTATATATTCTAATGAAGTCTATGTATATGATCAAGGACTTATACAATAGAAGACGAGATGCTTATATAGGGAAGAAATGAATTACTGTATTAAGTGAATAGAAAGTGGAGAATAAAACCCATGCCTTGATGTTGCAAGGTCCTCTTTCGATGGATCTTTTCTTCAACACACACACCTTTGTTCCAAATGCCTTGAATGAAGAAGATCCACAATCTGACTTGAAGAACTAAAGAAAAGCTCTCAAACACAATCTGAAGTAGAACTCTCCATACAAATCTTAGCCTATTCAACCTTATCCTTTTCCATGAGAGATACCTCTTTATATAGTTTTAAAGAGAGATGGATGAGGATATTAGGATGATCTCGCCAAATCAAAGAAGCGAGTAAGATCCAAACCGATTGGAGGCCACCTCATCTTCTAAAACATTCATTAAATTTGACTTTTTCCAAGCTTTAAGCACCGTCGCACCCTACACACTTAGCAACATGCAACGATGTCACAGTCCAGGTATAGTGCAGGATGAGATGATCAAGCATCGTCGCACCCTATGTATTTAGTAGGGTGCGATGACCTTCCTTCACATGGTTTTTGGCAGAGGAAAGTAAATCACTTTTCCCATGGAGAAAACCTCTTTTAATATTTTTAGGGAACATGAACACATGTTGTCGGGTGATCACTGAGGTGACCAAAATAATGTGTAATATAATTCCCCCCAAAGTATGAAGCTGGAACTCGTGACAGCTGAAATACTTTGTAGAATGTGTGTGTTGAAAACTAGGAGCTCATCGATCAGGAACTTGCAAACAAACAAGAATCTACATAATATTATACCATTTATGAGGTAGGCATTCCCATGCTCAGACTACAAGTGACTCTAATTATAAGTCTCAAGTGAGTCATGGCCATTAAACATAGACTGTGGATCCATGTCATCATGATTCAACATAGCCACCATGAATACACAGTGTATCTATGTTCTACAGAACTCAAATTCAAACATAACCACGAAACATACAAAGTGGATCTATTCGTCAATACAAATCATGAATACTCCGTCGCAACCTGGACCAAAGTGATAAGATCCAGGGTCTTCATTTCCATCATCTCTAAATATGAATCTAACCATGCAATTACAGGTGCTGAAGTCAAACATGGTAGAAACCACTTGATTATCGATCATTAATGAAAACCATTAACAAGTGCGAGGGAAATCACCATTGATGTCAATGATTCCCAAGTTGCCCAAGTACAATCCAACAAATGTGAATAAATGAGTTGAAATTGAACATTCAATGGAATCTTCCAATCAAGGGTCAATGATGTGAACTCATTGTTGAAAGCGAAGAAACCTGCCATTGAGGCATGCAGGTCTTAAGGTACTGAATGATTTCTATGTCTTGTTCCTGGATAATGAGTTGAAGTCGACAGGAAAAGACTCATCACAGGAGGGCCTTGATGTATCCCCCATCAATGACATGAAATATGTAATAGATTTGAGGTATATTAGAGTATAAAGTGATTCGAAACTGACACAGGGAAGGACGACATGGTATAAGATTTATAATTGTAGATGGCCGACTCAATAGAAGGCTTGTTTAGGTTGGAATTCTCTTGAACATATGAACGACATGACAATGGTATTGGTAGCATTTACTCAAGGAGGAACCAACGAATGAACTTGTGGATGGTCAAATGAGAGACAAATGGATTTCCCAACCCAGATACAATGATGAAGGGGGGTGTCATGTTCAAGAGAGACTATTACTGCCACTAACACAAATACAGAGACACATTTATTTCCCAATTTCCCCCCACCATTTTTGGCGAGTACCTCTTTATTTTTATGCAAGATTGAGGAGGATAACATGTGCTTGTTGATGTTAGCTCATCCTTTGGATGAGTCCCTCAGAGCATGTTTAACGAACCTTAAGAAGGAGTGGTTCGATCCCATATGGGTCTTTCAATGTTTGTTTAATGAGTCCAAAGAGAGAAAACTCAGGGGTTTTTCAATTTTAGAGAGTCTGAAAAATACTTAAAGAGAACTCCATCAGATCCTTTTTCATAAATTAATCTGACGAGACCGAAAAAGTGATAACCTACTGCTCATCATATGTTTTATTCAAATACTTTTACGAGCGTGAAAAGAACAAGGTCACTCGACAATCTTTTCATTTTTAAGGAGTGTGAGAAGGGCTTAAAGGATACTCCATAGGTTTCATTTTTTGTGTCACCATTACGAGTTTGAAGAAACGACAAAATACTAATCAATTACATTCTCATGGTTTCATGAGCATGAGAAATAACTAAGACTTGCTCAGATTTTTTTCTGAAAAACTCTAAAAGGATCTGTACATGCGACACATATATAGAAACAAACCAAAAAAACATACCCTTGTTTCAACGTCTCACTTCTATACTTTTTCAATCTACAAAAATCAATCACTTGTAAAGTTGTTAGGACTTTAGGGTTCGGATAAAGCATAACAATAATATAATATGCAAATGAAAAGTGATAAAAGTCAACAAAATAGGTAATAAACCACATTTTACCATTTCATTTGTAACTTTGCACAAACATTGGTCCAAATCCCCTTTTCACCTCGATTTTCAACTGTTGATTGCGAAGTGCACGGTGGACCATTTCACGAATCGTCTCCACAGAAGAGGTAATATCCATCTCCTTCATCTTTTCATGGTTTTAAAATTTATTTTCATGGTTAAATTTATGTTTTGGGTTGCGTTTTTAGGGGTTACCCATGCGTTGAGGTTGTCACAGGTGCCCTATATTGGGACCTGTGATTATCTAGGATCATGGAAGGTGACCCTATAAGTAGGGTGTGACGACGCTACACTGTGTGAATGCATAGGCCTGTGACGACCACAACCCAAAATTTTAAAAGATGAACCCAACAAGGGAAAACCCCCAGGAAAGAAAATTATGTTTCTAATCTCTTTTTATGGTTCCTTGGCAGGTCTTCCTTGGTTAATATGTTGGAGTGGCGTGAACTAGAGAATGAAGAAGAATATTACTTCACTGAGAATGACACAGGAACAATTATGGCCCTCCTATAGTGTGGGTTACTAAAATTCTTCAAGATTCAGGGCATGAGAGCCCAACTGAGACTATTGGAGTACTTGGTTCACATGTGGGATGTGAATGCACATGAATTTTATGTGGGTTCCCACACACTCACCATAGATATCAAGGATATCTATTTCTTGACAGGGCTATCTTGTCATGGTTCACGGGTGACACTTATAGGTAGCAGGGGTAGAGGTTAGATTATGAACTACTACATTAGTCAACATTGTGTGCCAGGAACCGAGAAACATAGTGGTAAGGTTGCTATTAGGGATGTACGAGATTTGCCTTTGCGGACTATCCTCTATGCTATTACTCGCATGGCAGAGAGTAAAAATCCCCACATGGCTATGCAAAGCCATTTTCAATATGCATTGGAGTGTATGGAGCCTCAAGTCTTCAAATGGTGCGAAGGGGTCCTAAAAAGCATGAAGAAACAACTTACCAAGTGCATAAGTGGCGGGTTAAAACAATTTGGATAGGGATCTATGTTGGTATCCTTCTTCCTGGAGAGGGTCCCTATCCTACGCTTGTAGGTGGAGTGGGGTATACCCGCTACACAAGATCTGAGGATGAAGAGGTGGG
>CBVK0101699200.1:0-11469 GCA_900067695.1 Picea abies | reverse complement strand
AGGGCTTCAGGAAATCTAGGCCAGTTCGTACACAGGTGTTGTCTAATGCGCTACCACTCGAAGGGGTACCAACAGGGATTACAAGGGTGGCCAACAAACATGCGCTTAAGAACCACTTGTATTTCTTGCGTGTATGAATCCCTCAACCGCGGGTTTATGCGCGTAACGACAGATCTCTGTGGCTTAAAGACGCTGGAATACGTCTCTACCCTGAAAATTGTGGGTATTTGTTTTTCATATATTGTGCACCAAGCTAGATATCAAAGACTCTAAGCGATATCTGGTTCTAAAATACCATCAGGGTTTACATAAGTACATCAAAATAGAAGTGGAGTTTCTATACATATCATCACTAGGAGTCCCTTATCGATATATTGTCAAAGTCGAGAAAACATTTAAGCAGAGGAATAAGCGAGAGTTTGGATTTGCGAATGCATCACAACAGAAGCAGGGCAAAGGAAACCTCATCCCAGAAAACAAAGTCAAAACAAGGATGGAATAATCTCCATGGACTACATGGAGCAATTTGAAGTAAGGGCTTTAATCTCATTCCCAATCACCCTAGGAGTATGGAAATGATACATAGATGATATCTTCACCAAATCGGGATATTCTAGGGAGGATATTGAAGGCTTCTTTGAGTACATCAATAGTTTCTCATAGAACTTCAAATTCACCATTGAGGACAACTAACTTTAATTTTTAGATGTATTGCTCAACAAGAAGAAAGATGTGAGATTCATGTATCAATTATACATGAGGAAGTCATACACATAGATATACCTTCATGTAGATTGTCATCACCACATAGCTTAAAGAGAAGCATTATTCACACCCTTTCCACAAGGGCCACAATAATCTATGATGTAAAATACTTGAACTATGAACTAGATAACCTTAATATGGTATTTTGAATGCATGATTACAATGATTGGCAGATTGACAAGGGAATCCGCAAATCAATGCTTACATAGGAAGGTGGATATCACAAAACTCACTTTTCCATATATCAAAGGTACCACAAATCAAATAGGAAAAATACTGAGAAGTAGGAGCATCATGATAGCCTTCACTCCCGCGAACACCATTAGAATATTGGTAGACTTGTTGAAGGACTCATCATATCTTAGGCAATTGAAAGGAGTCTGTAAAATCCCATGTTCATATGGAATAGTCTATATTGGTGAAATTGGAAAGTCTCTATAGGCGCACTTAAAAGAATATGCAATAGATAATTCTAGACATTGAACCTCTAGATCTACTCTCATAGGGCACTCTCACAACAATAAATGAAGACCACAATTATACCCAACAATATAACTATTGCAACAAAGTGGAAGTGCATACTTGATTAATCAAGATCAAGTTAGCATTCATTATACAACACATGCACATTCAAACTAAAAGCATCTAGACCATAGATTGAAAACATATGTCAAACTTTTTTTAGGAAGGATCATTTTAATTTATGATTTGCTTGTTCTACCATACCTATGTGTGCGGTATACTAAACAAGTAGGTTGTTGCTACTACTACATCAGTGGAAGAAACTGACACTAATGCATCTGTTGACATCGAGGATCTGCTCTTCGAGTGTGGCAACTACTCAATGACCCTTAAAACATGTGACGTGGTCTATTGGTGAAATGGATCGGCCATGACCTATAAAAAAATTGATGCATATGAATGTGTCCATTCCTAGAGTGCATGCACATTCCTAGGAATGTGTGCATGTTCTTAGGAAAGCACACGTGTCCCTGAGAAAGCCAACCTGGCATTGATGTGGCAACCTTGGTGGCGGTTCAGGGAATACGTGCATGTTTTTTAGAACGAGAGCGTGTTTGTGAGCACCCCATTGCCACTTTTTCGACCATCTTCATGCAAGCCCATACTCTCGACTGAGATCTCACCTACCCTACCAATACTCCACCCAATGGTGCTGCCGCCATGTCATCCACTGCGTGGAAGGCTCCATTACCTATAATGTCAAATCCCTAAATGCCAGTATGATTGGAACTCTACCCATTTGAACATCATTTCATAAATGGCATTGATAAGGACCTATCGAGCTAAAATTATATGGATCTAATGAAAAACTAGCTAAGTTCCCAACATGGCTATGGCCAGAAAGGACTGGATTTGATGGATTTCATAGCTATGTGAAATCTTAGTCCATGATTCAAACCTTATATCTCATTCCACCATGCAAACATGATGGAATAAGTTAGTTTAATATATATATTTTAAAATTGAAAAAATTCTACTTGAGTGAATCTATCATAATTTATTATTGTGACGGATAACCATAACCATAAATTTCTAGTGCAGATGGATCTATCATAATTTATTAATGGATCCCAGGCATAACAATAACCATAAATTTCTAGTTCAGATGGATCTATCATAATTTATTAATGGATTCCACTTAAAATGATATATGTTAATTTAAAATAGATCTATTTGTAAGGCATAACCATAACACATCACTTCCATCTAAACTATAAAATTAATTCGATGGAAAAATATTATAATGCGAGATGCAAAGAAATTAAAAAGATATGTATGATCTGAAAACAATTAAGTAAAATAGCAGAGAACAATTTGCAGTATTCTAAATGTTTTATTTTTTTTATTGTTTTTTTTTTTTTTAATTTTTTGTTGTTTAGATCGGAAGAGCAGGTGATGAATGATTAGATCTATAAATTTGAGTGATTAAATTTATATAATTCAAGTGTTTCAAGAATTTTTCAACATACTAAATTAAATCTATTTATACATTAAAAATACAATTTAAACAACAAAAATATAAAAAGCCACAAAAAAAATAAAAATAAAACGCTTATTCCACACCGTTACAATTTATATCAACATAACCTACTGCCTCTAGATTTGAACCTGTGACCTCTTGATTGGTAAAGTCTACGAATGTATACATACCCTACTGCCTCTAGATTTGAACCTGTGACCTCTTAAGAGAAAACACATGTTCTTAACCATTAGACCCACTAAAGCTATATACAAACCATGATCGTAAATATAAGCTTTGAACATGGGAGACGATTTCTCGGAGATTTAGATAACACACCCGGAAGCATTATCTCAACACATAAAACACAGAGGTTCTCATCACATATATACATTCAACCCAGTTCACAATAAATAACTGAAGAATATATACACACAGCAATGCCATGTCATGCGTGCAATCTGCTACGAGGATTAGACTATTGTCTTTGTAGACGCAATTGGTGTTTGAATTCGGTTATGAATTCTTCCACTGCCCTGTTAAAATCTCCGTCTATCATGGAAGCCAATTTACTGTACTGACTATCTATAACCGCTGGAACTTCCACGAGCTTCATCGGCTCATGAGTCACTGAAGAGCAAATAAACTTATCATCTACTTGGCAATTTTCTGTGTAATTCACTATATCCCTGCATCCCATTTTTTCAGACTTGACGGGACCGTATCTTTCTTCAGCATCGGTGTCCTCGGCACTGTAAATAAACTTCACCTGCTCAGTCGGCTGGTGATCCTCAGAGTTATGCTTTTCCTGCTCACAAAACGATTCCGGGGACAAGAAAACATGATGCCGATCATCGTAAGCTGTTACTCCGTTGGAATTCCTTGGCGACCCGAAGTGGGTGGTCAGAATAACTGCAAGTATGATAGTATTGCATAAGAAGAACATGGAGAGCGTGTGGGAAGGAGTGAAAGGAACTGTAACCTGATGGGGCAGTGACATATTTGTAGGCCAACACACTAAAGAGCAAAGCATTACAGCAACCATAGCCATGATAACAACTGCAAAGTCCTTTCTGTGTTTGGATTCCATGTATTCTTTTCTTCTACGAGCTGATTAATGGATGTTTTCTCCCACGACCTCCCAAGTATAGAAATGTGAAAGGCAGTAGACAGCATAGAGAGATTTAATAACAGTGGAGTCCCTATCAACTGAAACGCCAAATACATAATATATGTAAAATATCTATGGCCGGTCAATGTCTGTGGGCAATTCCATCCATGTTCCCGGGAAGAATCTAAGTATTCTGCGTTATGTCTAAGCATAAAATTCTAGGCGATGGACAGCGATGCTATTAATCTTATGTATGGCCAGTCAAAGTCTGTGGACAATACCATCCAGGTTCCCGGAAGAATCTAAGTATGATGCGTATGTCTTAGCAGAAAATTCTAGGTTATGGACAGAGAGATATTAATAATCTTAAAGATATTAACGTGAAGCCCCTGGAAACTTCCTTGTCGACGCCGGTGCAGTGTGATTGACTGAGTGTGGCCATGTTTCAAGTCTACCGAGGGCGCGTCATATGATTAAATTAAATAGCTTTCTGCAACAACTACCTGGAAGATTGATTGATAGAGTCAACCTCACGAAAACGAGTGCCGGAGGACCGAATTGCCAGCCATTTATAATTTTGTACGCTCTGCTTATCCTATAGTATGATTATGTCCTGTGCGAGAAGTTAGGGTAACCTTATAATATTTTGATTGTTAAAATAAAATGATTGAATTGCAAATTGCTTCCGTCCAATCGAGCGTTGCTCCTGATTTGATTTGTGTGAGATTTAATAAGCTTATTCTAAACGTTATATCTTGACCGTTTTTAGTTTGATTTTATTTGAAATCTGGTTAGAGATTTTTGGATCTGTATATTTGAGTGGTTAAGTTTGTAAAATCCAAGTAAATTAGAGGTTTTTCAGTCGGCTGAATCTATTTATGCATTCAAAAATGCAATTTAAACAACTGAAAATAGCTATTTTGTCCAAATTTACATAAATTGATTAGACAAAAAACTCAAAAAATAAAATGTTTAGACAAAACTTAAAATATTAATTAATTTATCCTTATATCTATCCCTTTTCTTTCATTTGAGTAAGATTTAATCTAAATTATTAATTAATTTTGTCCTTATATCTCACTAATGATGTGAAACTTTCAAATGTTTTTAAAGAAGAATGGAAATTTATAACAATTATTATTTTTTTCTTTAAAAATGGAAAATTGTGGTTTTTCTTTTTTTAAGAATGGAAAATTATGACAATTTTTTAAATGATTCTTTCTAATATATATATATATTTTCTTTAAGAAATAGAAAATTGTGACTAACTCATTATTATTTGTATAGAACAAATTATTAAATTTATATATGGAAAAATTTATTATATATCTATGAAAAATACAATTTTTTTTAAAATGGAAAATTGCGACAATTTTTTTAATGGTTCCTTCTAATATATATATATTTTAAGAAATAGAAAATTGTGACAACTCATTATTATTTGTTTAGAAAAAATTATTAAATTTATATATGGAAAAATTTATTATATATCTATTATATAAAAAAATTATTACAACTCATTACTTATATATATGTTTGTTTATTAATAAATTTTTCCATTCACAATTTTCGATTTTCTTTCCAAAACAATTATTAGAAACTCTCACATCATTAATGAAATAGAAAAACAAAATTAACATCTATGTTCCCTATATGTTAGCTATTGTCAACATATAATTACACTCTTGAATTCCCTCTTACATGTCCAAAAAATAATTCCACATAACAACACAACTTTATGCAAAAATGTGGCTTTAAAATCCTATAAGTCAAGCTGAGAACCAAGGGGATGAAGATGTTTGGTGGTCCCTTGTGGACCCTTTTTCCATGTTTTCCATATGCCTTTGTCTAGTGCCACTCCACCTTTGGAAAGTGTGTTTGTTTCGTTGTTTTTATCCCTATAGACATGTGATATGGAAAACAAAGAGAGAGCACTTGGAGATTATTCTTCTAATTTTTTCCAAGATTGAATGTAAAGAAAAATTGTGTAGTATGTGTGTGCCCTTGATGATGTTTACAACAGAAGAGAGTCTCCAAAAACTTGTATATGTGAGAGTTGATTTTCTTGAGCAAGACCGAGGAGAAGGAAGAGGATTGTAAATTCACTCTTGTTGTTTGTAGCTTCACCAAGTCCGGTTGAAAAGGAGATAGAGGAGGAGTTTGAGAGGTGTAGGATGCCACCCACACCCTTTATTGAGGGAGTGCCTTGTGTTGCTCCATCGAAGAAATCCCAAGGAAAGATTTTGTTGATTTCTAATGGAGGGGAAGGGGGAGGAGCGGAAGAGGAAATGGGCTTGGAGGGGAGGGACTCGATGGATGGAAGAGTGGTAAGAGCACAACTGAGAGGGGGAATATATTTCTCACAGTAAATGTATTTATTTTGGGCATTCCAGATGCCCCGATATATCATAGGAGGGAGGCCTATGAAGTTGGATAGACTTGGGTTCTCCCACCAGGATTTGAAGGATTCTTGGATAATATCTCCTTTCCAATCAAACCTGAACTTGACGATGCTTTTTATGGTGGCCCATTCTTCAAGAGTATATGTTCATGATAAGAAACGATGATTGTTTGATTCTTCTTGTTGTTTATAGAAGGGGCATCTGCTAAGCCCTATGAAGCTTCTTTTCTTTAAATTTTCCTAAGTCGGGGCATTTCCTTTTAGGAGGAGCCAACTAAAGAGTTTGGTATTTGTCGGGCAGTTGAGTTTCCAAATCATTTTCCCCTGCCATGGAGGAGGAAGAGTACCCACTTCAGTAAGGAGTGCTTCATATCCTAACTTTGGAGAGTATTTTCCTTTCAGATTGAAGGACCAGATCAATTTGTCTTCTTGATCCGAAATATGTACCAGAGATTCATTTAATGTCTAAATATATCGGTCCCATTCCTGTGCAATAAATTTCTGAAATCCCTATCCAGGAGAGCCACTTGTTTGGACCATGATCTTCTTTGTGGATTTGATTTAGGAAAAAAACACCCTACTAGTGGATGGTCTGGAGGGTTGGCTCTGAAAGATGATGATTGTTTGAGCAGCCTGTCCATGGGTCATTGTTGATTCTAATTTTTTCTCCATTTCCCAGTTTTTAGATGAACCATTTTTTATTATTATCGAGAAGGACTGAATGATGAATTTCCAGACAATTGAGTTGTTGACTAAGAACATTTTAGTCCTTCGGATCTAGGTCATAAGAGTCATTGGGGAAGTATTTTTCTTTAAATATTATGAACCAAAGCTTATTGTTGTTAATTAGGTTCCACCCATTTTTTGTTTCCAGTGCTTTTGTAAAGAGGTGAATATTTTTTAGACCCCAACCCCCTAAGGTCTTTGGGAGGAATATATTTTCCCAAGAAACTACAACTAGACTGTTTTGATCCTCTTTTCTAGCCCAAAGATAATTGAAAGTCATCTTCCTAAATTTTTTGAGAGTTCCCTTTGGGACCCAGGCAAGAGAGGTCTAGTATACAGGGATAACTTCATTCACTGAATTGATTAGTACCAATCTTCTCGCTTTGGAGAGCCATCTGTTGTACCGGGTTTTGATTTTGTTTTCCACTTTTTTTATTAGCCAATTCCAATCATGAGAGATATAATTGTTCGGATTCAATATGAATCCAAGATATTTTAGTCCTTCCATCATTGAATGATTGAAAACCTTGAGAGAATGTTCAGTATGAGGTTTTTCTTGTATACTTTGACCTATGGAGATCATCATGGATTTTTGAGGATTTATTTTGATCCATGTGGCTTTGCAGAACTGATCTAGAATTGAGCTGAGTTGATCAATTGATAGGGTTCTTCCATAAAAAAATATGACAATTTCATCTACAAAAAGGTGACGAGTGAGGTATACTTGGTTATTGATTGCAATACCCTTAAAGGTTCTTTGAGCAGTGGCATTTTCTATAAGTGTATCAAGGCACTCTGCTACCAGAAGAAATAGTAGTGGCGAGAGAGGACAAACTTTTATGAGCCCCCTTTCTTCTCTGAAGAAAGGGGAGGCTACACCACTGATAAGTATTGCAAAATATGAGAAGTTGATACATTTCAGAGTCCAAGTGACAAAGTTGTGAGAGAAGCCCAGGTGTAAGAGGAGAATTCATATGTATATCCAAATGATCTTGTCAAAAGATTTTGACATGACTTCTTTATATGCTACTGCCTTTAATTTTTTTGTTTGTAGAGAGTTGAATCCCTCTTGTGCTAGTCTGATTTCTTGGTGGATTTGTTTTCCCTTTAGGAAGACAAATTAGTCATTTGATACATTTTCTTCAAGGGTTTATTTGAGTCTGTAAGCAATGATGTTGGTGGTGATTTTGTAGATGGCATTGCAAAGGGAGATGGGGCGAAAGAGATCAAAGGTGAGGGGATTGTCAACTTTTGGGATGGGGTCAAGAAAGGTAGAGTTGAATGGGGCGAACATCTAACCATAAGTTCATGAGTATTCAATTACTCAGAGAATATATTCATCCCAGATGTCAAAATCCTTTGTAGAAGTCTATTGGAAATCCATCTGGACCTAAAATTTTATCCTTTTGAAAGGAGTGGATTACACTGAGAAGATCATCCTTTTTTATTTATGCCATAAGATTTTCATTTTCCTCCTCATTTATGAATTCTAAAAAGAGATGGATTGGCTGTAGGATGGAATCTATTAGCACCATGATTTTCATGGCTAAGGTTAAAGGTTTGTCAACAATTTGCAAAGTCATGCATGTTAGCACCCATGTTGTTTTTATGCCTGGCATCATCTAACATCTCCAAGGGCCTGTTTCAAAGGGAAGCTTATCATTTATTTATTCCCATTTCAGTTTGCAACTGCACGCTGCAAAATTCACTGCGCACCATGCATAGGATGTTGTCGCACAGAGAATGTCGTCCTGCAGAGGATGTTGCGCAAAGAAGGTTGTTGCGCATAGGATGTTGTCACGCAGTGGGTTTCATCGCTCAGTGGGCTGTCACGCATAGGACGTTTTTGTGCAGTGGTTTTCATCGCGCAGTGGGCTGTCGTGCATAGGATGCTGTCGCGTAATGGATTTTTCTGCGCACAAGCTACAGATCGCGCTGCATAAATTACTGGTTTAGTGGTCAACTTCAAGATCAATTTTCGACCAACTAGAGAGGAATTTTGAAAATCCCTGAGAGGTTTTTGTCGAGGAAAAACCATGTAATAAAAACCTCTCTCAGATTTGTGAAATGTGTCACGGATTGGGAGATTCGAAGGAATATTTGAAGCCTATTTTTCAGTTTTCATGATTTCCTATCCGAGACATGTTTTTGCGACACGTATTCCAACCTTCTGGAGATGAATTTCAAGAAACCGGGAGAGGTTTTATTTATAATGATCTTAAATACAAAAAAATATATCAGTTTCTAAAAATAGGTTTTTATCAGTGAGATACAATGTCATATTTAACGCCTATTTTACCAGTTTGTTGCGCATTCTGTTGCGTTTTTGTTGTAGGTTACTGTTGCGTAGCAGGTTTACTGTGCAGGGATGGCAGAGTGTCCAGCAGTGAAAATGATGGCTCATCACAACCATATGGCCGAATTTGGATCATGATCAATGATTGTAAAGAATATTTCGGCTACGATTATGGTTTGACAAAGTCGGGTTTTCTATTTTTAGTGAATCCATTTAAGTTATTGTTCTCTTTCAAAGAAAACAGATCCATGATTCCAGGAGAGATTAGCTTGACCCTAAAAACCAAGGGTGACTTTAGATTTCTATATATGGGGATCATTTTTATGTAAACAGGGTTGGTTGACAATTTTGATAAACAAATGCTATTGTATGAAGTCTGAGTCTTGACCGAAATTTAATGCAAAGGTCCTGTGATTTGATGAAAAGATTCTAGTTGTGATAGTTGGATGTATTGTGTCTCTTTCTCCGCGTATGTGCTTCCTGTTATCTTTTATTTCATATCTTATATCGTCTATTTCATAATGAATTTTTGAACCTGCAGATTCACTATATTATGCCCCTTGTTCGTGCCACTTAGACAAAATGTTTTCCTCTAAAGCTAACTCCGAACTCGTCCACAACGATGCTCTTGAGTTACTTCTTGTGTTTTTTCTCTCGCCACACTTTACAATTTACACTAAAGGCTGTTGCTCACCTAGCCTTTCCCTCTCGAATCCAGTCTCTGAGTCATTTGTTCTGTCTCTTCCTCAGACCAACCCCATAGCCCGAGTTTTACTTTTCTGCGCCAATATAACCAGAATTTTTTTATTATCGGTGTTAAATCTAGCCATTGTTCGCAAAGCTATATATTGCGTGGAGACTGCGCCATTTCTGAGAGATCCCTCTCCAGATCCGAAGGGCTAGTTTCGGGTCTCAAAGTTGGTTGAAAAAGTTACCTTCATCGTCTGTTCATCAGCCAAATAGATTTACGGAGTGCTAACAGTTCATCTATTATAGCTCTTCGCTCCTCCTTGAATAGGGTTTTGAAATAAGTGAATCCCTCTAAGGCTATATTATCAAAAGAGTGCGCCAATGTGCCATCATCCTGTCTAGTGTTACAAATTGAGTTTTTTTATTTTCCTCCCATTGGCACATAGCTGGAGAAAAATGTGTTTTTGTCTAGAAGATTTTTTTCTTTTTCTTTTTGGTGAGACTTTATTGTCTCCTTCTGATCTTCTATGAAAGGGGAGGAATTTTTTGAGGATCTTTATTTTTCCATATGAACTTCGATTTTGAGAAGGGCTTTGTCTTCCTGATCCTTTTTTTCTTTGTCCCAAGTTGCAGTTTCCTTTTTTAATTTCTTGATATCTGAGTGGAATTGAATAGGGAGCAATTTAGGGAGGGAGGGATTGAAAGGGGTCCAACAATATTTAACTAAAGAAATGTAGGAGGGATCTTATAGCCATGTGGGGTTGAATTTGAAGGGGTGTTGTAGGGGCTAGTCTACCATGTCGACTAGACCCAACAGTCGACTTAGAACATGTCAGTCGACCAACATAGCTAGAAGTAGAAGTTGGTCGGAGTCTCTGTTAAATGATTGACCCAGATAGTTAATTAGTTACAACTTCCTGAAATATGTATAAATAGATAAGCAAATGAAGGATCAAAGAGATTCACGTGAAAGGTTATATGTAATTGTGTTGTACTGTCTATCATATAATAAAATGAATGTTCTTTGGGCTCTCATTACTTGCGTATGTCTCTACTCATGTCTATGTGTATGCATGTATCTCTATGATGTCTATGTAAGGATCTATTGGTAACACTCCCTACGTTTCCCTATATTACAACATTGGTTCCGTTGCTGGGAGTACTAAACTTGGGCATGTAGAAGTGTACATAAATGCTAACTCTACAAGATATGCACGAGTGGTGGGAGCACAAAATTGAGAACTACATAAAAAACTATGCCATTGTAATTTCATTGTAAATCTGGACCGTTCATTATAAGGCCACAGATCTAACGATAGAGATTATGTTAGGGTTTTTTTCCATAGAAGACAACCCTATTTTATGAGGGAAATGTATTGCGGCTATGGTTAATGGCGAATATTGTATTCTGAGATAGGATACTGTGAGAGAAAGAAGAGGAAGTTACAACGGGTTTGTTGTAGGTTGTATCCCTTCATATGCTGGATAATAATAAAGGA
>CBVK0101699198.1:0-22057 GCA_900067695.1 Picea abies | reverse complement strand
CTCTTCCGATCTCACTCTTTGACCAATTCACAGATATCTTCGGTATTGGGAACGAGGAAGTATATTCGAGACTCCTTGTCCAAACTTTTGAGGGTCAGGTCCGAACTTGGTTTTGGAGCTTACCCGCAGCTTCTATCCCCTCATATGATGCTTTGGAAGACACTTTCCTCAGACAATGGGGCGAGCGATAATATCATCTTTATTATCTAACCAAATTTGGGTCTTTGAAGAAAAAGAACTCAGAATCAGTCATGGAATTCATTCTGAGATTCAAAAAACTGTACAATAAATTCCTAGCTGAAGTCAAACCCTCTCAACCCGCAACCAAAGTGACTTTCACCGAAGATTTCGAGCCGGATTTCACATTACTTTTGCGAGAGAGAAGGGGAGCCACCTTAAACCGTATGCAAGACGATGTGGTAGAAATAGAGTCCAACATGATGGCTTCGGGTAAACTTAAAACTAGATTAGAGGCTGGAAATCGAGAGCCCAAGTGCTTTAGAGAACAAGCAGGCCCTTCAGGGTCCAATAGGTCCTCAGACGATAGGGTGGACGATATGGATAGAGTTATTAAAGAGTTGTCAAATAAAATAACCCGGATGGAACTCGAACAGGCCAAGTCTGACTCTTACCCCAAAAAAGATTTCAGAAAAAATAAAACCCTCCTAATCAACAAAGACAAATAAAAAAGGAAGATCAGAAAATACAAGCTCCCTTGAAGAATGAAAATTTTATAGGAGCTAACGATTTTCAAGACTACGAAGATTCAGATAATGATGTTACAAACTTCGGTGATGACTGTAGTCAACCATATCTGACTCGCGAGGACTATGAAAAATCTTTAAACATGCCACAATCGTTAAATGAGAGTGAAGAGGGTGATCACATTGAGATTTGTGAATCCCAACTGGAAACTGAGATAATGATGGTTGATTTTCAACCAAAATACAACCTGAGATCTAGGAATAAGCCCGCCTCCTCGACTCAACCCAAGAAAATCCTTCAAAGGGGCCAAGATTATGAGCCTCCGTCAGACAAAACCCCATTACCCAACAACAAAACTAGAAGAATAAGCACTCAAGAGCCCGATGTGGAAAAAGTGGAAGCCCAAACACAGGATACTGAACCCATAAATGAAGATACATCTTCAACTAAGACCATGAATGATAAAGCTGTCCATACAAACAGGTCAGAAAGGAAGAATTTGGAAGTCACAACCAGAGAAACAGATAAGGTGAGCGGGAGATTTCAGTTTTGAGAATGAGTTAAACAAAATTAAGATACCAATCCCTTTAGTGGAATTAGAGAAAAACCCTGTTTATCACAAACAAATGACCAAAATGATAGGTGTCTCAGAACTAGAAATCCACCCTGATGTTATAAACTCGGAAGATGATAGACCTCACATCATGTTTGGTCCCCATTTTGAAGCGTCCAAAGACAACATCGCTCCCTTTTATATTACTCTGAACATACATGATCAGTTGCTACATAATTGTATGTTGGACTTCAGAGCTTCTCATAATGTTATGCCCAAGATTATAATGGAGAAGTTGGGTCTCCAGATCACAAGACCTTATGGAAATTTGTACTCTTTTGATTCGAGGAAGGTTAAATTCATGGGGATGATAAAAGATCTGGTAGTTACCCTGGCACAGGTCCCGGTCAAGAGTATCCTGATGGATGTGGTTATCACAGACATTCCCTCTAAGTATGGCATGCTGTTATCTAGGTCATGGGGAGCCAAGTTGGGGGGTTCTCTTCAGTTAGACATGACTTATGCCACAATCCCTGTGTTCGATGGCCAGTTCACTCGTTTATACAGAGAAACAAGATTAGCGTATACGGTCAGTGACCCTCAAAACCCTCACAACTTCCCTATTTACATTGCAGACCAAGATCTGGGAAATTGCGTCTTGTCTTTTGATGATGGTCTAGATGGTTGTCCAGAGGAGATCAATACAAAGAAAGAAGAGTTAAACCCCATGAAAAAATATCTGTGTAACACAGGTATTTGGAAAATGTATTTTGACAGTGCTTCGTCTTCTGAAGGGGCAGGCGTTGGAGTGCTTTTGGTAGCACCTGAAGGTAAGTTCATCGTTCCTTTCACCTATCATTTACAGTGGGACATAGATTACACTAATAACGTGTGCGAGTATGAAGCATTGATCTTGGGGTTAGAGGCTGCCAAAAAGATAAATATAAAAAACTTGGAGGTCTATGGTGATGCAGAATTGATAGTAAAACAAGTAAACCGTCAATATCTAGCCAGGCATCCCAGACTAAGAGCGTATAGAAATTGTGTTTGGGATCTCGTGGAAATTTTTTTCTCATCCGTAAATTTCCATTTTATCCCTCGTGTAGAGAATTTACATGTTGATGCATTAGCAAAGGCAGCTTCAACCTTCTCTCCTCCCACGACCTTCAAACTAAAGTACCACATTGAAATCAGGTACAAACCCTCCATACCAGACAATATCTATCACTGGAAAGTCTTCGAATATGATGAACAAATTAAGAAATTCCTTACAGCAGTAGGCGAATTCTCTGAAACCCATGCTGACCAAGAAAATCAAAATGATTCTATGTGGATCATGCAAGAAGGAGAGGACCCTGAAATCTTTCGAGAAAAAATTGTGGATCATCGTATGCTGGTCCTTAAAAGCAATAAGATTCCAAAAGGATTGATTCCTTTGGAAATACTTTTTGATCAGAACGATGTACCTATAAAGACCACTTTTCATCCCCAGCCAGAAGAGGTAGAAGACTGTGATATAGGGACCGCAAAAGAACCCTGGATGGTAAAAATATCAAAATTCCTCCCTCCCAAAACGAAAGTGAAGTACAAAGACTTACTCAGACAATATAAAGATATTTTTGCTTGGTCCTATGATGAATTGAAAACGTATGACACTTCCATTATTGATCACAGGATACCTTTGAATCCTGGGGTCAAACCGTTTAGGAAAAAGCTTAGGAAAATTAACCCCATTTTGTTACCCATGATAGAAAAGGAAGTTAAAAAACTCTTGGATGCGAAAATAATCGTACCTCTGAGATACTCGGACTGGGTAGCTAACCTAGTTCCAGTCAGGAAAAAGAATGGGGAGATCAGACTGTGTGTGGATTTTCAAAACCTAAACAAGTCATCTCTCAAAGATAATTACCCACTGCCCAAGATGGACCACATTTTAGAAAAGGTTGTTCGAGCTAATCGAATGTCAATGATAGATGGTTTCTCTGGTTATAATCAGATCGCTATGAATGAACAAGACAGGGAAAAAACTGCCTTCACCATGCCCTGGGGTACTTTCAAGTATGACAAAATGCCTTTTGGTTTGATGAATGCAGGGGCCACTTTCCAGTGAGCTATGGACATCGCTTTCGTGGGATAAAGGGACAAGTTCATAGTCATTTACCTTGATGATCTGATGGTTTTTTCTAAAACTGATGAAGAACATTTGATGCATCTAAGACAGACATTCGAAAAGTGTTGCAGGTTTGGTCTATCCCTGAATCCAAAGAAATCACATTTCGCTATGCGGGAAGGTAAGCTTCCGGGCCATGTCATATCTAAGGAGTGAATCAGGATTGATCCTAAGAGGATTGAAGAGATAGATACTATCACTATCCCTAGAAATATAAAAGAAATTCAATCATTCTTAGGAAAGATAAATTTTCTACGAAGGTTCATTCCCAATTTCGCTGAGATTGTCAAACTAATTACAGGAATGTTGAAAAAGGATAGCGGGGTAAACTGGACCACTGAGGCCAGGGCGTCGTTCGTGCATATTAAAAAATTCATAAGCGAGGCACCTGTGTTAGCAAGTCTAGATTATCTGAAAGATTTTCTCATCTTCTCTTTTGCTTCTGAACATACCATCGCCGTGGTACTCTTGCAGAAAAATGAAGAGGGGTTCGAATATCCGATAGCATTTTTCAGCAAAAGCCTCAGAGATGCAGAACTGAAATATGACATAATGGAAAAACAAGCATACGCAATGGTAAAAGCATTGAAAGCATTTAGGAACTACATGCTACATTCAAAAATAATCGCGTATGTGCCCACCAGTTCTGTAAAATACATATTGGTACAGTCGGATAGTGACGGAAAATGAGGGTGATGGCTCGCTAAAATACAAGAATTTGATCTGGAAGTCAAGCCGACTAAATTGATAAAGGGGCAGGGTCTAGACAAACTCTTGGCTAAGTCAAATCTTAGAGCTCTTGATATTAATTGCCTCCAAGAAGAAGACAGAGACACACACCTGCATGAGCCAGATGACCAGACAGATCCAAGCAAAATCGAGGAAAAGTTCATATCGTTAGGTTGGTATAAAGACATAGTGTTCTACTTATTGAACCTGAAATTCCCAACTGAACTATCAATGGCCAAGTGCAAAACTTTAAAACTCCATGCTATAAAATATTTCATCGCCGAAAACCAGCTATACTGGAAAGATCCACTCGGGTTCCTGCTAGTCTGTTTGGTTGAGTCAGAAACTCCATGGGTTATAGAAGAATTTCATGAAGGGGTCTGTGGAGAACACCATGCATGGAGAGCTACAGCCTATAATATTTTGAGAGCCGGATACTATTGGCCGAAATTATTTTCATACGTCAATGCCAAAGTACGCGCATACAACCCTTGTCAAATATTCACTGGAAAACATAAACTCCCTGCACTACCACTCGTTCCAGTCAAAGATGAAGCTCCATTTCAACAATGGGGTCTAGACTTCATAGGGGAAATTAATCCTCATTTCAATGCTCAACATAAATGGATCCTAACAGCTACGGATTATTTTACTAAGTGGGTGGAAGCCATTCCAACCAAAAGGGCAACAGACTTGGTGGTGATCGATTTCTTGGAAAATAACATCTTGTCAAGATTCAGGTGTCCCCAAGAGATAGTCACCGATAACGCCCAGGCTTTCAAATCTATGGATATGATCAGCTTCTGTCAAAAGTATAATATCGTTCTCGGCCATTCTACTGCATATTACCCCCAAGGGAACGGATTGGCCGAATCATCTAACAAGAGCCTGGTGAACATAATCAAGAAAGTACTGGATGAAAATAAAAGGTCTTGGCATGTGCACTTGAAATATGCATTATGGGAAAATTGCATCAGCACTAAAAGGTCTATCGCCATTTCGTCGTTTCAAATGGTCTATGGGATAGAGGCGGTACTACCTATAAACCTAGCACTGCTAGTGATGAAGCTATGGCAGGATCAAAATGAAGAACCCAATCATGTAACCAGGAGAATTAATCAGCTGATCGAGGTTCAACAACACAGAGTTGAAATCGATGAAAAAATGTAGAAGTACCAGGATTAGATGAAAGCATTGTTCGATCTCAAAGCAAAAGACAGGTAATTCCTTCCAGGTGACTTAGTACTAAGATGGGATGCGAGAAAGGAGGAAGCCGCTAAGCATGGTAAATTTGACCACCTCTGGTATGGACCATTCAGGGTCTCGGCTCTAGAAGGAAAAAATTCCTTTCTACTGGAAAACATCGACAGCAAAGTCCTCAGCGCCCCTGTCAATGGGCGATATCTAAAACATTACATGACATAACAGTTGCCATTATATTCAAAAAAAAGAAAAAAAGAAAAAAATATAAAATAAAATTTGTGTACATACATGCATTTGTTACCCTTTGGACTTTCCATTTTCTTCTGTTCGTAATTTTCAGACATATTTCGAATAAAGTTCGTGTTTTCTTTTTACAGGATTCAGCTTCTTGCGGAGCTAGTAGAAAGACTAATTCACAAGGTGGTGTCAGGAATAAATCAGCATGAAACAGGTGACATCTAAAAGTAGCTTCATAATACACAAAGAAATTGAAAAGAAAAGGTAAAGGTGAGCTTTCTCAATACATATGCTATGAAAGACTGTTAAAGTAAACCAAGGTAACGTCATTCAAACTACAATATCGGCTAAAGTGTTAGATAATAGGATTATTGCTTGGCTTGGTAACCTTTGATTTAAATTGGTTTGAATGATACACTAAAACTAAGAATAGTCAGTCAAAAGTAACCATCCCCAAAGACATCTACAAGAGCCAGTCTCGAACTGTTTTGACCTTCTATATTTTCAATCAATAAATCACTGCCCTGTATCCTTCCTGTTTTCGAGTCTAACTTTTGACAAGCTGCCATCTTTTCATTTCATTACGAAGGAATAAAAGTTTTTGTTTTAGCCTCCTGAGTGTCAAAACAGATTGTGAAAAGAAAGAGGGTCTCCACAACTACTTGATCCCCTGCTAAGCGAAGGAACGCTTAGAGCGATCCTAACTTTCCTAAGTTTTTCAACAGCATCGAAAGAATCAAAGCTTGCTCAAACAGGATGCCCCTTAAAAATTTATTTTCCTTTTCTTCCTAAGAACGAAGGTGTTGTGAGGGTCAAGGGAAGCTTGGTACCGAGTAATCAAAGTAAGTTGACAGACCTCTGATGAAAAATATTACACAGATGTCATCCCTGATACAAACTGATTGCCCCCATCTTCGTGCTCAAAAAATAAAGTTATAAGACAGGTGGTGAAAGGAAATTCATAAATTATTTCCCCCACCTAGTCCAGGAAGACGATGAAAGGAAATTCAAAAATGATTGCCCTCGTCTTAGCATTTAAATGCATAAATATTTTTCGAAGTGATGAAAGGAAATTCAGTAAAAGGGGCCAGATAAATTCACCAGGGTACTGAACAAGCTCGCTGGAAGTGAAGCAATGTCTGAGATATCTGTAAGGTTGTTATACATGAATATCATTCTACTCTGGTAAACAATGTTTTCTAAATATAATCTCCGATTAAAAATATATAATCTCATTCTTTTGATGCAAGCCGAGAGTCACAAGATCTGTTGAGTCTCCTAGGCTCGTTTCGACTGTCTTAAAACATACCCAAAGTTGGTAGTGGGAAAGGGAAAATTGTGAAAGAGACTACAGCTGTGTTTGAAAGGAGTATCTGATTTTGAAAAAACTTCTCGATGTAAAGAACGAAGTCTTTTCCCCCCCCTTCGATCCTTTTTCCTTGGAATTTTTCCGCCTGATTGAGCTTTGACTCCATTTACCCAATATTGGCACGTGGTCTATTGTTCTTCCCGCCTCATAGGAAGGCGGGATCCCTAGTTGGAGCCTATGTTGGAGCTGCCTTTGTTTTTTGGCCTGTCACAATTTTCAATTTGATATTTGAAATCTAAAGTTGATTGTCTTTTTCCTTCCGAGATGATGAGACCTCTGAAACCTAGTCGCGTGAGCAGCGATGCTTTTCTACTCTCTAAACAAGTCCACTTTTGTAAGAATGTTTGCTCCTTTTGTTTTACTTTGGGATCTCGCAGGTCGGATATTATAATCCATGAGTTCACACATCCTGAATAGCGAAACGATGAAGTCGTTTTAAATTTTCACTCAAGACAGTAACCAGGGTCGAATTTTTTGACTCGTGTTTAGACATCGTCTGGGTTTCACGCCTCGGCGTTCGCCAAACCCAATTTTTTATTTTTACAGCCTCGAGAGCCGAAAACACGAGGTCTTTTCAAGATAACTCTGGTCAAGGATTAAAGGCAAAAATGCTAACCATGGTTAAAAGTCGTTCTCGGCGTTTCGCCACTCGGCACTATCTTTTCGAAAGTTATGGTGTCTAAAACCCCGACTCACGAAGTCACGATGTAATTATAGCATGATTAATTAATCATCTAATCCAAGTTTTTCTTACTCTTAATTGAGTCTTAATTATCGCCATCTCACGGTTTCGCGACTCGGCATACTAGTCTTCCAGAAAATTATCTTCGAAGTTTCGAGTTGCGATACGGCGAGTAAAACTATTATAAAATTGATTATACCTTAAATCGTGATTACCTTTAATTAAGTCAAATCGGCCCTCGCGGTCTCAAGAGTTAGGGACTCAAAATGTTAAAAGAAATCCCACGATATAACGAATGGCGAAGGAATTGATTAATGTTGGTAAGATTTGATAATCTAAGATAAAGCAAGATATATCCCGTGCCCCGCGGCCTGCACATTTCTCGAGATAGACATTTTCTCTCCATACTTCGATTGACTGTCAAACCGCCAGAACTTTATGACATTTATGTAGAATAAGGGTAAATCCACGCATATAAGATCGGATTTTACGCAATTAATTTGTTTCTAATTACGATTTGACAGGCTTATTTCAAAAAGTACCGAATTTTCAAATATATATAAGAGTTTCATTTTATTATAACGAAAGCATTTTCATAAGCACGCAGAGCTCGTCATTTCTGAGTGAACTAATTTCTGCATGTATATGCAGTTCTATCGCAGGAGGGCGAAAACGCAAGCTTCGGCTATGGCTCCACGGAAAGTAGCAAAGGCGAACGTCAAGGTTGCAGGACAAGGCTTAGACAATGTCTCCGACACTTCGCCCCGGAGTGTCGACTCGGTCCCCTGCTGGTCATTTGTTTCGGACATTCTGCTATCAGAATTGGTGAACTATTCAGACTTAGACGACAATGAAAAGGATGACCTAAACACTAAATACAAGATATTTGTTCAATCCGGAATGCACAAGGTAGCGAACAGACCACAGTTGCTCCCATATTATGATATGATCCAATGGGCATTGGATCACATAGACCTACCCACGAGAACTATCATGAACCAACAACGGGTTACGGTCGGGACTTTTAGACCGAAACATATCCAAACCATGTATAAGATTCCGATGACATATAAATATACATATGATGTTGAATTCCTGGATGAATTCAAAGAAAAGGAGTGCACACAATATGATAAAACCACGCCTGGTTTGATAAAGGATTGGGTTTCGCGCACCGCGAAATTCAGAGAAAATGACCAGGGCGTTTGTTCAATCGTTTCGCTGGAGCCATAGTATAAGTATGTGGCAATGATGACATGCCAACTATTTGGGAGGGAGGACACATCGCATTTCTTCATTACGTGGGTGCCTCTCATGTTTCGGGTCACAGAATGTTGCTCGTTTAATTGGGCAAAGATACTCTCAGACAGTTTGGCCAACCAGGTCACAGAGTATCGGGAGCAGAAGACAAGTGGGAGGCCATCCTCATTTTTCATGTCCGCATATATTATGGAAGCGATATGTTCCATGACACCATTCCCCTTGATGAGTTGGGCTTGGAATCCAGTCGAAGACAGGCCCGTACATGTATATCACGAAAAGATATGGGAAAATAAAGCGGACAAATTCATATACGAAATTTTCAACGGGGTGATGGTGCCCCTACATATTGCCATTTTTGGTCACCCACCACCTCGTATCTCAGACAACATTGTTGCAAATCTGAGTGGTATAGCGGAATGGTACGTGGAGGTAGAGTTCTCCTACTTCAGAGTGTTCGGGGCTGCTGTTCCCCCACTTGCACTACCATTGTTCATCCCCGACAAGCTGGCTTGTTGCGAGGTCGCCCGACAAACAATGATTGGCGGGGTGAGTAAAGAACTCAAAGGATATTCAAAGAAGGTGTGGTCGTCTTTTCCCATTCGGCTAAATTCGTATTCTTTATTGGATTTCGAGCATGCCAAAGCTGAGGTTGCAGCCCTGGAAGACCTGAAGTTGGTCTCCATCGAGTATAAAAAACATGATCCTCAGAGAGTTATGAGCAACCATTTAGCTAATTGTGGGCTAAAGAGGTTTGAACATGATATTTCACCCCCGGATGACATTTTCCGAGGGGCAAGGTCTTATGAGGAAGTGATAGCTCAGATCTGATCCTTAGCACCCGAAGACACAGCCTCTGTATTGAAATTTCAGGAACACAGATGAAGTTGTCTTCCCGTTGTGTTGCGAGGAGGGAGTTCGGGCGTTTCTGAGACAGAACCGAAGGATACTGAAGGCCCTAAATATGCAGCTCCTAACTCAGGAAAATGCCAGGATGAGGGGAAACAAACAAAGAAGCTCGAAGTAGAGGCACAGACTCCAGACCCGCCAAAGAAACAGAATCCGAAAACTAAGACAAAGACCCCTGAACCTCCGAAGAAGCAGGACCCGGTCGACACCCCAGGAAAAGCAGCGAAACAAATCAGGGAACCCATCACTTCTGTCACCCCCTTGCAGTCGATGCAAGGAAATATAGAAGAAGGATGGATTTTCAATGAGGAACTGAGGCCCATAAGAGCAGAGGAACTTCCTCCGAACGAGTTTTTCTTTGATAAAAAGAGAAAAACGGTAGTAAAGAGGGAATTCTACCAGGAGGGAGAGTCAACTGCTAAGAAATACAAAGTCATGATCGACGGAAAAAATAAAAAGAATGAGCAATTCGCCACTGAGATCACAGGGACGCTAGGAGCGTATGCATCGGAAAATCAAGTTTCGGTTGGTCTTTTAAAGAACCAACTCAATAGGAAAAATTGCCTGGTGAGGACTCTCGAGGCCAGATTGGCCTTGACCACGGAAAATGCTCAAGGCCAGGTGAGCGTAGAGATAGAACTGGCCTGACTGGCTGATAAGAATGAGATAGAGGTGCTTAAAACCAAGCTCGAACAAGCACATTTAGTGGTCCGAGACAGTCGGATACAAGCGGACCAACAAAGGACTATGATTGCAGAGTTGTAGGCTCAGGTAGAGATCGTCGAAAGTAGGATGATCGACGTCGAGGGGTTTAAATCCCGAGCAATCGAGATTCGAAACAGAATCTCTTCCGCACAACAGAATTTTCTTGCCAAAGTGGGAGAGATCCAAGAGAATTGTCTGTTGATGAATCAGGTTTCTGAGAACCTGACTGTCAGAGAGAGGGATGTTGAAGTGGCTCGGGTCGCCTTCCAAGAGGCGGTGATAGCCACGAAAAATAGAGTTTCGGTAGGTTCTCCTGGACTCGCCATCCCAGAACAAACCAGAGGTAATATTCTATTGAAGGATTGGGAGCACAACATTGCCCTGGGCAAGGAACAAGCCCAAAAGGTAACCAATTCATTAAAAGAAGCCTTCAATTCTATAGATGGCGAGCTGTTGGGTATGGATAGTGGAGGCGACGTAGAAACATTGATGCAAATGAATGTGGAACAGATCTCGCTTGATCTAAAAGAGAAGGATGAGAGAGATTCGACCAATATCTCTCAGATAGATAGGGTGGACATGGCCCGAGTTGATAAGCACTTGATCCAACCCAGCACGCAACTAAGTGCCCTCGACATCATTGATGGACAAATGGGGGACAAGCTGCAACAATTAGCCTGAGAATGTTACTTCGCTGAGGCCAGCTGTCAAGCAGAACCTTCACGGCTTGTATCTCAGCTTGTGGAAAGATGTATCGCCTGCACTGAGTCCACGCTAAGACGAGCACCTGGAACTAAGTGAAGACAGAATAGGGGAGATGGAGCGATTTCTCTCTCCTCTATCATAACTGAAATTTTTGCGACTATTGAGATTCTACCTGCTTTGCAGAAATTGTATAAATATACCCCAGAGAGAAATAAAGAAGGCTGGACCCTTTTTGAGTTATTTGTAATAGAGTTTTTACATTGAGAGTTAATACAAGAAGATCTGGAGATTCTCAATTCCGTTAGTTCTGTATCACAAGTTTGCTTCCTTGTATCTCATTTTTACATTTCAATTCATATTCATAATTGATGTGCTTCGTTGTAATTTAGTATGACCACTACTATAACAAATGATTTTGGGTTTTCTGTAATTGTTTATTGCCTTTCCTCTGCACCAACTATCAGTTGTGTAAGACCAATCTGTAGTTTCGGAATTCTACATATATTCTTTGTTACATTGGTTATTTTCTTACATATTTTCCTCTCCCGTTTATGTCGTGAGTTTTCCACTGGTTGGAAATTTACTTTGTAAATGGCTCAATGTTTTTCTCCCATCTTACCCCTTTTATAAAGATATGATACAGTTACGGGAACGAGCCTTAGATTTGCATCTATATATTACTTATGCAATTGTAATTTCTCTTTTATAAGATCAAACTGAGACAGCACTTAATCTTTCCTAAAAGTATTTATATCTTTACTATTCCCCCATGACAGTCCCTATACCAACTCAACCTAACATCGAACCCGGATTATTGAACCAAACACACATCGCCCTAAACCTTTTCAACACTATCCTTAAAACAACAACTAATCAGGTCGAACTTGAACAATCATGGGCAGCCATTGAATGAGACATAAATATTCAGGAACAGTTCGAAGCCAGACAACCCCAACGAAGAAATCTCCCTTAGTTTCTTTCTCCGAAGGTTGACCCCCTCCCTACTCCATATCCTAACCACTTTCGGATGCCTTGACACTATACTTTTGAGCCTTAAGTACAGAATCAGGAACAACAACGTAGATAATCATCATTATTTCTAAATTCCAAACAATAAACTTCCAATCCCCATACAAGGAATCATTTGGGGATTTCATGCACATGGCATCCTTGCAACTCGCAAAGACCCTCAACCCATTCCTTTGGGTTGAATAGTGTAATTGTTTACTTGTAATTAGTTAATTTTGTCATCTTTTCATTGTATAATTTTTCTTTCACTAATCTACAGGTGACTGCCCCTAAAGGGACCATACAAAAATCAACAAGATAAATACACTCAAAAAACTGCAAAACACTTGAAAACAATTTAGGGGTCTACCCCATACAATCAAAACAAAACTTATACTATTTAACTACATACATATACATATTATTTAGCCATGACATATATGTCACATACCTATTTACTTGTTTTATGTATAAATTTTTGGATAGATTTCAAATTCAGTGATTAGGAGGCATGCTTGTGAAAGCAAGACGTGACCTCGCCATGTGGATGACCTGGTCCTTTACTTCAATAAATTTCAATTTTATAGGATACTAAGAGTCATAGCCAGGGAGTCTTCATTAGGATCCCCTCAGAAGTTGTCTAGTTAGTATAAATTGAGTGGTATTTCCTTAGTACCACATGGTCAAGGAGTTGAATATCTTAGCTTGGTTCGAATACTACTCTTCTTGGGTAAGCTCAACTAAAACTCCCTTTAGGGGGGTCCTAGGCCTCCTCCTTTTCACAGGTATCCTTCTTCCATCCAAGTGGATTTAATAGATTGAAAGCGCTAGTGACGAGAAGTGGTTAATCCCTGCTTCTTTGAACTACATGGGGCACTCTTCAACCTAACCACCATGGTCTTCTAAGACTACTCTTCTTATACTAGTCGACACAGTTGCAGGATGTGTTTGCCTAATTGGGATAACCTTCAAAACAATGTGGTATCCAAGGCATGTGTTAATAACTAAAAATTCACTAATAAAATACATTTAAAGTCAACCTTTTGTTAGTCAACCCTTCACCCAAGAATCAGAAATTGAAGTTATAAATATTATCCCAAACATAGTTGTAACAACTTGTAAATAGGTTGTTCATCTCCTTTTACATCCCCTTTTTTATCTGACAATATTCTGGGATCACATCTCGGGCCACCCTGGGGGGTATCATTCCATTATGGGCTTGTTTCCCTGTCTTAAGAGCTTCGAACAACTTGTTGTTCACAATTTACAACCATCTAAAAGGAATTGGTTGTATCTTTTAAGCTCACGTTTCACCCTTGTTTTTTCACTCTTTCCCTTGAGGCATCCATTGGTTAATTGTCCAGGACCCCGGTTTACCCCAAGAACCCATTCTGGGCCATTTTTCGACACTTTAAGGGAGTGAACAACTCATTGTTATCTTTATTTAGTTTGTTGTCCTAAAAATCAGCTATCTTATTTTCATCCTATTGTCCATAATTTTCACCCCCTAGGCCATTTTGGCCATCGAGAAAGCTGAGGGAGGACAACACCCAAGGTGGGTGGTCCTAAGAAAGACTTCTTGTAAGTATTTCACCTCTCCTTTTCCCCCTTCATTACCGCCTCAAGTGAAGAACCACCTAAGGTGTGGATAGTCTCTACCTCGCGTTGAGCTATCAAAAATATTGTAACTGGCCTCACAGCCATATAGGTCGGATCTGTCCCAACGGACATATTTTTTTTATAACACGTCCATTTTTCTGGCGACCATACTGGTGAAACTTGCAAACCTTTTTAATTTTGCTTGTATCATAAAATTTTACTAAGCATTGGACCCAAATTCTTTGATGTCCTTTTCCCACTTGTTGACATAATTTTGTGGCAAGGTATTTCAGTGACCCTTTGGAATTTTCTTTGGTGCTTGTTATAGTTTAGTTTCCTTGCAATTTTCATTGCGTCTAGGATTCATAAATACCATCGAATTTTCCTTTCCTCTTACCTTGTCAATGTCCAATTTTACTTGTTCGAACTCAAGTGAGAAGTTATAAATTTGTCATACTTTACCTTCCACTTCGAGAAGAACAAAACAAAATATTTGTTTATAGTTGGGTTAATCAAAATCGTGTTAGAAAGAGTAAGATTGTTGGTGTGATACATATCCCGTACTTAAAGTACTTACTTGATCCCCTTGCAATTTGGCAGAGCAGAAATATCCTAAGACTAGGGAAACAGTGTCCCCCAAGAATACAAGAAGTCAAAGTTCACAAAAGAAAACAAGTAGTGAGACACATACACTTGGGAAACCAGAGAAATTCATTACACCTATCATGGGAGTTGAGTCACCCTATTCCTCTTCTCCTATTCAAAATCCCTTACTAAACAAATCTTTAGTCAATCCAACAACAATTACTATTCATCAAGTTGTTCCTCTCGTCGTTCCAACAACTGTCGTTGTTCCTCCCATAGTTGTTCTGATGGAAATGCCTTGGAAACCCAGGACTCCTTTGAGGTTGACTCGACCTCTTCATGACATGCCTGCAGATTCCCCAAATAGGATTCCTAAGTTCAGTGGAATTGGTACATTAAGTGTCAAGGAACATATACAAAACTTCTATGATGCATTAGCACTCATGGACATAAAAATTCTTGATTTCATCATTAGACTTTTTGTAAGAACCTTTGAGGGTGAAGCAGTGAGATGGTATCGTTTTCTTCCCAATGATAGTATCCCAGATTTGGACACTATGATCCAAGAATTCAAGAAGCATTTCCAAGGGGTGGATGATGTGGCTTCTCTACTCAAGGATTTCACAACTATCTCCATCCATGAGGGGGAGAAAATTCAAAACTTTAATAAATGTTTTACCTCGACCTTGGATAGGATCCCACCTGCTTCCCAGCCATATGGGAACACTTTGTTCCATTACTACATGACCTCTATGAATCCGAATGTAAATTATATATTGAAAGATAAATCAATAAAAACATTATATACGGCCAAGGCTAGCACCCTGGTAATTGAAAGAAACATGGAGGAATCTGGTATGATTTCATCACCTTTAGCGCAACCCTATTTTAACAGGAGGACTAGGAATGAGGTACCTCGAAACGAGGGTTCTCGGTATGAACCTCCACCTGCCCAAACTTCGAGGATTGAATAAAGGGAAAGTTTTGAAACACTCAAGTTGTTAATGAACTTGAACAACAAAATACTTTCCCTTAATCAAAAAGTGAATGACTTGCAGTTCATTGTTCATGCGAGGTCAAGGCATCCTTTTCCTTCTACTGATCCTCCTAGGAAACATGTTGTTGAGGTGGATTGGTGCCACATTTTCCAAGACTTCCATGATCCTAAGTATTGCTACTCATATACACATCACCTGGAATTGTCTAAAACCAGAAAATAACCCCTACCTCCAGTGAAAAAAAAACTTGCTTCCACTTCCCAAAACTACCAAGTTAACATGGAAGACTCTATTCCCTGGGATGATGATCCTCTTGCTTTTGGAAGCTTTACTATAGAAACTAGGAGTCAGGCCCCTAAAACAACTCTGTTCCCAAGGATAATGAAAAGGGAAAAAATCATGTGAATGGTAGATTACCTTCCCCTCCAAGGAAAAGGGTTCCCTGGACTCCAAACAAAGTGAATTTGACTAATAATCCACCACCCTGCTTCCCTATATTACAATGTCGTTGAATATCTAGCGAAGGTCCCCGCCCACATGACATTATTAGATGCTCTTACAACACCTGCTCAGTTTGAAACCTTTCATGTTTTATACAAGCACCTCCTACTCCATGAATGGAACAAAGAGTTCCTCTTTCCAAAGATTCCTCTTCTCAACCTAAGGAAGCATATGATGTTATTGATTTAGACCTTGGGGTTCCTCCTTTCTATATCTCAGTTTTGATTTCTAATTTTGTGCTCCATAATTGTGTCGCTGACAAAGGAGCGAGGTGCAATGTCATGCCCCTTCAATTCATGAGGATATTGGGTCTTGAATGCACTGGTCCATGTAAATATCAGTTAGCTTTGGATTCAAGGACCATAGAAACCATTGGTTACATCAAAGACTTATCCATTATTTTCAACCAAGCTTTGGATGTGAGCATGCTCATAAACATGATCGTAGCAGATATACCTAAAGCATATGGCATGTTTTTAGGGAGGGAGTGGTCCACCAAAGTAAAAAAGGGTTGTTACTTCATGGAAGGAACCCACTTCACCTTTCCTCATAAGGGTGTTGAAGTTTTCATAGGAGGGAAATAAAATACCAAGATCGGGTTGTACATGCTTCCTACAATACAAAAAATGTGTCTTTTCAAGATACAAGGATGGGTACGTACACTATGTTGTTTTTGAAAGATGCACATGTCCTTCCTTTTGAGTTGGAAGAAATGGTGTGGAGTATGGATTTTGACGGTTCTAAATCTAAACATGAATCTAGGGTTGGGGTCCTTTTGTGTGATCCCAAGGGGAAGGAAATCCCTTTCTCTTTTCGATTGAATTCCCTAGCACTAACAATATGGCTTAATATGAAGTGTTAGTTCAAGGCCTCCAAAAGGCCTTAGACTTAGGAATTCATCCTTTGTTGGTGAGCGGGGATTTTGTATTGGTTGTGAATCAAATCATAGATAAATATGAAGTTCATAACCCATGCCTCAAACAATACTACTAAAGGGCTAAGAAACTTATTGAGAAGTTCTTATCTTTTAACATTTAATTTGTACCCAGGGTTGCAAACCACGTAGCTGATACTTTGGATTTGGTTGGTTCTTGTTTCACTTCAGATTTCGTAAGGTCTATTGAAGATATAAAAGTCCAAATTTTACATAGACCTGTGTTACCTGATAATGTTGATTCTTGGCAAGTTTTTTTTACTGATGAACAAATATGTAGATTCCTTCAAAACAAGGAGGAATTCGAAGATTTACATATCAGCCATAAGTTGGAAGAGGAAATCGGGGACATAATCCAGTTGAAGAAAAATAATAGTCCCCCTGGTTTGTCTATACTGGAATCCGTGTTTGATTCCAATGATACCACTACCTTTGCACCTAGTATTAGTAGTGAATCTATTAGGAAGGTGCAAGAAGCCATCCCTATAAAACTGGGAACTAAGAAAGATCCAAAACTGGTTTATATAGGGTCACAATGTTCCCCTTATGATATCTCTTGTTGGTGCTTGACCAAGTTTTAGAGAATCTTGGTCATGTTTGACCAATTTTGGGACTTCGACAGGCTGGTCGAAGACGAAGCACCCAGGTGAAGCGGAGATCGTGAGATCTCAGCCCCTTTTACAAGATTTTTGGGGATTAGGGCTTATGTAATGGGTATGGGATGTTGGCCCATGGGTTTACCCATGTTTAGCCCCCCTTTTTTAATATATAAATAGAAATCTAGGCAATGTAAGAAGTAACTAGTTAACGATTTTCTTAGTGCATGACTAGTTGGCTTTGTGTAAGATTGTGTTGAGACTTGCAGAGCTAAGTGCAAGTGATTGTAAGAAGAATCTGTGCTTACTAGGACTTGTCTCTGTGATGAACCTAGCTCGGGGAAGGAGGATCTGGCGAGGTGCGCACAAATATCATGTCCTATGCAGATTTGGTTTTGTAGCTCTATGCATGTATGGAGATTGACAAAAGATAATAAAGAAGAAGAAGAGTTGGTGCACGTAGCCCCACACTGGGGTGAACCATGTATATCATGTGCTATGGTTTCTTTGTGCAGTATGGTTGATATATTATTGATGTGATTTATGCTTAGTGTTATAATATTTATGTTAAATGCATCTAATAATAGTATCTTAGTGCTTATGTTGTGAATGAATGATAGATCTTCTTTGATGCTATGTGTTGAATGGATAAATGTTCTTAGATCTTTTTGAATACTTTGTTGTTCTATAATTAGGGTTCTAACTTGCAATGTGAATAAGGGTAAAAGCTAATGAATGTTAACTGCTAAGTTCTCTATAAGTATTATAATAACAGATCTGTGTCCCAGCTAGGTTGTAGACACTTGAGTCCTGCAACCCCACCTACCTCTACCTTGGGTGAGACTTCATATGTTTTGCAGGTGTTGTTGGAAGGGCTAGTAGTTAGGGTTTTTTTGGTGTGTTGTTGAAGTTGAACCCTAGTTCTGCCCCTGTGCCAACATCTCTCAATTCACATAACTCTTGATAGAGTTCAAGGATGCTTTTGCTTGGTCCTACGAGGATCTCAATATTTTCGATATGCAGGAGATAGTCCATGCCATACCCATAATCCTTGATTCGAAACCTTACAGGAAGAGACAAAGAAAGAACAACTTTTCTTTGGAACAAACAATTAAAGTTGAATTAGACAAGATGGAAGCATACAGGGTCATATACCATGTTTTTTACTCACAATGGGTATCTAATTTGGTTCTCGTTAGTAAGAAAACTAGTGATATTCGTTTGTGTGTCAAATTTCAACATTTGAATAGGGTATCCCTAAGAAAAATACCCCATCCCACCAATGGAAGAGATCCTCCAACAAGTCTTCGGGTCTCAAATGATGTCCCTTTTAGATGGTTTCTCAGGTTACAATCAGATATCCCTCAAGCCTTCTGATAGTCATAAAACCGCCTTCACTACTAGTTGGGGAACATATTCATATAACAAGATGCCTTTTGGCTTGATTAATGTTGGGAACACCTTTCAAAATGCCATGGTCATTGATTTAAAAGGCTTATTGGGTAAGATGATTGTTGTCTACTTCGATGACCTCACATTCTTTTCCAAATAACGAAGTAGTCATTTTGATCACCTCAAGCAGGTTCTTCTTAGATGTCATAAGTTTGACATGTCTTTAATTCCTAAGAAGACCATTTTTAGTGTTATGGAGGGAAAACTATTGGGTCACATCGTCTCTCTAAAAGGTGTCAAAGTTGATCCTGAGAGATGTAGCAATCAAAAAGATGCCCTTACCTACTAATAAAAAAGAAATGCAATATTTATTTGGAAAGATAAACTTACTGAGACACTTCATTCCTGACTTTTCTCAAGTAGTCAAACCTCTAAATCGGCTTATGAAGAAGGAAATTTGGTTTAAATGGGAACCGCCTGCTCGTAAGGATTTTGAATCCATTAAGTAAGCCATTGCTTATGCCCCTCTGTTAATCAATCCTAATCCCTCTAAATACTTTGTCATGTACACTAATGCATCAGAGGAGACAGTTTATGCAATCTTATTACAAAAGGATTATGAGGAAAATATTAGGCCAATCGCCTTCATAAGATAAAATTTGAAGAGACACCAACTGAACTATTCTACACTAGAGAAACATGGTTATTATTTGTATAAAGCCTTGGATCAATTTCGACATTATATCCAAGGCCACAAAGTTCAAGTTGTTGTGCCTACATCTCTCTTAGTCACTGCCTTGAATCAAACTGAATTGCATAGTAAGTGGTCCAACTGGATCATGCGCATGCAAGAGCATGACTTGGACATTAAACCGATGAAAACCATAAGGGGGACAAGGTTGGCTGAATTGCTAACCCAATCCCACCCCTTCGGTCATAGTTGAACCACCTCAAGTAGACGACTTGATTACTTTCAAAGAAATGGTTAACGAAACTGAGTTAGCCTCACAAACATGGTATGGACCTATTGTATATTTCTTGATCAATGGTTTGTTCTCACCAAACATGGATACTAAATCCAAATGAACACTTCATTTACAAGTTGTCTAGTATGTTTTACAGGACCAAATCCTTTACCAAAGAAACCTTGATGGGTTTTTGTCACGATGTTTCACTCCTGACGAAACCCAAATGAAACTTGAAAAATTCCATTATGGGGTTTGTGGAGGCCACTTTTCATCCAAAACCACTGCAACAAAAGTTTTACATGCATGTTACTTTTGGCCTTCACTCCACCAATATGCCCATTTACTGGTTCAAAAATGCAAAGCTTGCCATCGCTTTACTGGGAAGAAAAAGTTAGTTGCCTTACCTATTAGGCCTATTGAATTCCAAGTCCCTTTCGCAAGATAGGGCATGGACTTTAATGGGCTAGTTTCACCACCTTCCAGTGATGGTCACATATTCATCTTAACAACCACAAACTACTTTTCAAAGTGGGATGAAGCAATTGCTCTTAGGAACTATATGAGTCAACAAGTGATAGAATTCATTGAACATAACATCTTGTCCCGTTTTGGTACCCCAGCTGACATATTAATCGATAATGGATCAGATTTCATGTTTGATTTCATGATCCACCTTGGTGTTACATATGACATCCAATTTTATCGATCTTCCACCTATTACCCCCAAGGTAATGGATTGGCCGAATACACTAATAAAAATCGGATTCGGATCCTTAACAGGATGGTTAAAGATAACATGTGTGATTGGAACAAAAAGTTAAAATTTTCCTTATGGGCTGATCATATAACCCCTAAGACAACAACGGGTCAAAGTCCTTACACTATGGTGTATGGTTACAAATTATAGCCTTGAGGTTGGCTATTGCAGAGGCAAAAGATGATTTCCAACCTTTACAACATCACTTAGACACACTCATCGAACTAGAAGAGATAATAAAAGATGCATTCCAACACCTCCAAAATAAGAAAGACATCGTTAAACGTTCCTTCGATAAAAGAGCCACAATGGTAAATTACAAAGTAGGATATGATGTCCTACTGTAGGACAAAGCACATGAGGCCCCATCCAAACATTGCAAGTTTGATTATTTATGGTTGGGTCCTTACACAATCTATGAGGCCTTGGGGACACATGCCTTCAAAATAAAAACCTTGGATGGAGAACCACTTCAATTCCCTGTGAATGGTCGTCACCTAAAGTTCTTTTACTCATGAGAGACCTCGTCATCTTTTACATAAGTCACCACTTGTTCTTTTTTTGTTTGTATGTATTCATTGTTGTTGATTTTCCTTCTTGTGTGTATTTGATGTTTCCTTTTGTATGCTTGCATATATCCCCTTGGTTTCAATATTGAACCTTTGTTCCTGCTTGGTTTCAATTTTGAGCCTTTTTGCTTGTTTGGTTTCAATTTTGGCCTCTTTGATTTTTCCCTTGGTTTTGGTATTTTTCATTTTAATGTCGTAGTTTGTCTTTTTTTTGGGTTTGTCTGGTGTTCAATGGGAAGGGTACTTTTCTTATTGTTGTATGGTTGTTTGAAAAGAATGAACTCCTAGGATCCCTTTTATCACACTTTACATTTTTGGAAACTCTGTCTTAATGTCATCTTAAATCGGAGTAAACTTGATTGTTATTTAATCAAATAGAGCAGGGAAAGTCTAAGGAGGTGAAGATGAAAACCATGATGGATTACATAGCTATGTTATTGCAAATTCACTTTACCTAACCACTTACAAACTTATTTTTTCCAAGCAATAGACATTTTTCCTACAAAGTTCCATCACTTGTGAGCACTTGATATTTCAACACCTACTGCCAAAGGTTTTTTTTTATATTTTTTTACTCCTTTGTTTGACTAGTTTTCTTGCTAGTTTTTCTCCAGTGGGTCGTTGATTTCAAAACAATCCTCGTTTTCTTGTTTGTGTGTCGAGAATCCAAGGTATGCATGAGACTTTGTGTTGATCCAAGGTTTACCTTAAGCCTCGATTCTCATAGTTAGACCATAATCCGAATGAGGGACCTGTGTCACTTGGGCCACATTGCTCAACAAAACCAGGGCGAGTATTCCCATTCTTTTATCTTATGTGAATCTCAGTATAAATTATGTTGTATATATTTATTGCACCACTTTCATTCTTATGTTATCCCTAATGTAAAAAATGGTCCTTATACTACAGTTTAATCCCCCCCC
>CBVK0101699196.1:0-12030 GCA_900067695.1 Picea abies | reverse complement strand
CCTTCACCTCTCCTTTATAACTAAGAGGGTTGGCATTGTAAAAAAGAGGATGAATATAGTAACAAATATCTGCTGAAATTTTCCAAGAATCTTTGTGTGTGTGATACTTGTTAGATTTTAGTTGTTATGTGTCACTTGTTGGTTATGGGTTGAGGGGTAGAAGTAAATACTTGTTATGTTAGCTATATCCAGGAGGGATTGGTTAGCTAGGTGTTTGTTTATTCAGGTATCATATGTTTTCAAGTCATCATACGTCCAAGCAAAAACATCTTGATACTTCTTGAACAACCCCATGAATGTGTGTTTTTCAATATCTAAACAACGGGTACTGAGATTAACATAATTAGGTTGTTCAGGTGTCCCAATATTTACCAAAAAGTGCATCATAATGGAACTATTGGTATTTGGATTTGCTGGCTTCCTAAATTTGGAATACAAATCAAACAATTTCTCAAGAGTCAAAAAGTTCTTTGGAACACAATTCATTTTTATCTTGTTGGCATCTTCTCGATAAGATTGTAACTCTTGTTGATGTACTTCATCATCGATCATTGAATCTTGGAAAGTGTACAAACTACTAAGAAAGGTTAGAATATGTGTGTCACCATCGAAAACTCTCAAATTGGTGATATTGTCCGATACAGAGGGCCTGGACATCATTTCAATCGAAAAACCATCATCATGGGGCATGCATCTAGATGTTGCATTGCCCAATATATCTTCATATATATTTAGATCATGAGTTACATAAGTAATATTAAATTCATCAAATGAATAGAGCATACTCCATACCTTTTGCTGATAATCCTTTAGATGTGAAGACATGCAATGAATTGTGTTTCTTACTTGTCGAACAATGATTTCAGAATCACCAAACACCTTAATATATTTTACCTGAAGATCAATGGCTTTTTTAAGGCTCTGAACTAAGGATTCATCTTTTGTGGTGTTATTGGTACATTCAAACCCTAAACGACATGATATAACCATTTTTCCTTTATTAGGATCGATTAGAACACATATTTCTCTGGATCCATCCTTTGTTTTAGAGTCATTGAAGATCATGGTCCACATGTCAAGAATTTTGGTCTTGTTAGTTGAACTAAATCTTAAGTTAGTTAATATTGTACAAGTGCTATTATGGATTCATGGGAGAAGTCCATAATGTAATTATGGAGGTACCTTAGATGTTTGTGTTTCATAATAACCGTAGTCAATTTCAAAAAAGAAATTACCCAAAATAGAATGGGCAAAATTAATGGGTTCATTCTTACCTTCCAACTTTGTCACTGTGTGCTTCACTATTCACACAGATTTGATTCGCTTTACCTTTTTAAGGAAGCCACAAGTGAGACCAATTGCTGGAAAAATAACCTTGAAGTTTTGTTGACCAATCTCTACTTCTTAACAACCCATAACTTTTTGGTATATCAACAACGATGATATTTATCATTTGGTGCACCATAGGATCAAATGATAGTCTGATTAAGACATTCTTGAGTTCACGCTTTACCTTGACGTCTATTCTATCTAGTGGTATGATTCTAGTTCCTGTTGTTTGCAAAACAACATTTATTTTTTGGCAGACAGAAAAGGGCATTATGTTAGATGACTCTCCTGATCTGCTAGACAATTATGCACATTGAAATTGAAGATCTCATAAGTAAGCATAAAATGTGGTACCTGAGATTTTGAGAAAGCACCAATACTAGCTGCATTTGTGGCTGTTGTTATTTCTACTTTATGTATCTTTTGTTCGACATTTTCTGAAATTATGTTTTCGGTAACAACAACCGTCCTTTTCTGAGCGTCATCGGGACTAAGGGAATTGTGTAAAAGTTCATGTTGTTGTGGTAAAGAGAAGATATCGAACATGGAAATATTTTCTTTAGTTTTCTTCATGGCCTCTACCACGTTGTAGTCAATGGTACATGAATTTGAGTCATTCAATGTTTCTTTCAGTTTCAGCTCACATGTTTTGTCGTTGTTTTGTAATGCATTAATATTCACATTATTTCCAACCGATGCAGATTTACTAGGTTTATCCACATTGGCTGGTGCGACTTTGTTAGTTTTGTTGTTGGTTTTTTCTTGAGTTGTGTCATTTGATTTTGGAGGAGTAGGGGGGGTGATTTTCCTAAGAGGGATGCTATCTTCTTTGAAGGAGGAAGAGGTGTTAGGTATTGGAAATTTGTTGCGTAAGTTATAAGTTCTTGGAGCAACAACTTTGACAACTGGTGTATCTTCGATAAATACCTCTTCAATATGTTCATCATATGCTTCTGGACACCAGTCCCAAAAATGCATGGCATATTATGGAGAAATCTCATCAATAATATCAACGGGATCTTGTGTGGGGCTTTCATCATTTAAACTTTGTTGGTCTAACAATTGATTTATCACCAATGTCATGGAGTTGACCCATTGAGGGAAAGTTCATTATGGGTGGTTCTGTTGGTGATAAGAGCCAAAAATATCATTGTTGAAGTTATTTAGGTTAAAATCCATGTGAGGTGGTTCGGGTGGTTTCGACGGACTATCTTGTCTCTTAAAGAATGGTCAAAAAGTTTGAGGTTTTGATGAACCTTCACCGACATTCCTTTTAAGATCATCCACTTCATTAGACAATTTATTTACCAATTTAACCACATTATCGATATCCTTTGGTTCATTTTCATGTGGTTTAGTCAATAACAAGGGTCTCTTCCCACTTGTTTTGGTTTCCTCAATATACAGGTGGTGCTCGTAGGAAGAGAGTTATTTTTCTATTGTTTTAGCTTCATCAAAGTTAAGTGATAAAGTGCTTTTGTTAGCCCTTTTCACAAAGATTCAAATGGAAGGAATTAATGTTGTTGTATAATATTCAATTGACAAGGATTGTGCTAGAGCCATGTCATGGGGAAATTTGATTAATACATTGAGAAACCTTTGGTTAAAATATTTTACCTTTTCTTTCTTATCCATCTTGACGGCTCCTAATTATTTGTGAAAAGATGCAATCATTTTCCTCTCCCCAAATTTCCTGATAAAAAGCCTTTCAAAATCATCCCACTCAATTATAGAACCGACGGGTAGGCTGAAATACCAAGTAGATGCTTTTCCTGAAAAGGTATAAGGAAAAATCCTATAGGCACATCTTCATGTTGGACATTAAGTAAGTGAGTGTCTAGGAATAAATTATTTAAATGGTCTTCTAGGGACCCAGACTTCTCTGGATCGAATTTTGGTAGGACTTTATCAAATTATCTTGGAATTTCATGTAGTCGTCCGACCATATTCAGAGCATATTGGGCCCTCCAGCAAGGTATAACTTCCCTATGGTTTATGTTCCCCCCAATTAATTGTTCTAAAGTAATCTTTGATTGTTCACATTCAATTTCCTCTTCGGGTTCAACAAGGAACTGTGTAGCTTGAATTAAGGGTCCTAGAACTTCTTACAGGGTGGTTTCAATGAGGTCGTCTACGGAGTCTACGTAAAAATCATTATTTGTCTTAGGTCTTTCTACATAGGTTCCTTTCCTCCTAGGAAACGCAGATGTTGTTGGTAACTTGCCAAGCAGTTTTGCGTGAGCATGTGTAATCCTACGAGTTTCATAAATCTCTTCCTATGGTATATGAAACCAAGTATCAGAATGAGTTTTTGGGCTACCTAAGGCACTTTCGAAATTAGGTCTTGAGTCTTCGTAAGTAACTTCTTATTCTGATTCAATTTGAGGAAACAGGGAAGGAGTGGGATTATTTCCTGAAGACTGATTTTGGTTGTATAATCATTTATATAAGCTATAAACGGTTGTCCTTCTAGTGCCATTTCTATTGATGTTTCTGAATTCGCTCGACAATAGTAAGGGGTAATCCCTGGTACATAGTCCCAATTAGAATATGCACCATTAAGAGACCCATCTAGAATTTGGTCTGACTGCCATTGTTACTATTTTGGGGTTTTAACCGGTTTGTGGTCCAGTGTACCAGTGAGAGTGGATAACTAAAGTAAATGAAATGCAAAGATGTAAATGAAGTTAACTAACCTATTACTAACCTAAGCTAATATATCCTATCTAGGAGCATACTAAAGTAACCAGTGAATTGTAAAATGAAATCAAATCCTGCACGACTTCTACATAGAAAGTTGATATAAAAGAGCAAGATCATAAACAAGTATATACAAATACATATAACTAGAGTAATCTAGGTTACAATAATGCATACATTAACAACTCACAAATCTCAAGGTATTAAGATATTTAAAGAAATACTCTAAACTGAAGAATATCATAAATTGTATAAGAGTTAGTCTATAACAACATAACATTCTTACAGTCCATAGGAATATTGTTCATGTTCAGCAGAAGTAGTTCTCAGGTCATATATGTCCATACACAAGAATTCCTTCTATAAGAACTGGTCTTGAGGGCTTCTCAATATTCATTAACAAAGTATAAGTCCTTGAATCAGTTCTTAAGTCTATACATTGCTTGAAAATCCAAAAAACAAATTCCTTTTCAAATGGGGTTCTATTCTATTTTATACAAATGTTTAGTAACCCCTATGTGACTCTTCATCTTCTTCTTGAAGGAGCAGATACAAAACTGGTTCACCTTCTCATTCCTAATGATAAGTGTACATAATGGGATGAAATTGAGATTGGTTAGGAAAAGGATGAAACAAAAGATAGGTAGTTTGTCCTTTTCTTACGGATTTATGTTGTTTAGATAGGTTGTCCAAACTTCCAGCTGATCATATAGTGATTCAATCCTTCTGTAAATTAGTTGTTCTAATGTTACGTTGATCAAAGTGCTATTGTCCTTGAGAGTGCCCATATCCTTTTCCAATCTCGTCATGAAAGCTTGTACCATGGTATGAATCTTTAGTGGTTGTAGCAAGTGTTGATCAATGAGATCTATGGAGACGAAGGTAGATGCTTCAAATACTTCCTTCCTTTGATTGGTGCTATCATGTACTACATTCAGCAGTTCTTCTATTACCAGGTTCTTCCCAAGTTCATCTAGTCTTAGGAGTCGACTGTTTCTGATTAATTCCTGAGAAACTTTATGGATCCTCGAGCATATTGCAATGGATTTTATTACTTCTCTATCAGCCTTTTGTCCTATCTACTGACAATGATCCAATGCATATAAGTCTATCTTTCTCTTCACTTTTGATGGTTGGTAAATCTCAAGTGGTGCATCTGGATTCTCTTTTATCCATCTGTCTATGTATGATATGCCTTTGTGAATGGTCTTGTATTGCGACAACTTCATATGTACCTGATTATTTTTCTCAATGACTATCGCAGCCACATCTTGGAAGAGGTGAAAATGGGTGGACATGTCAATGAAATCTCCTTCCAACTTGTTTATGAACTTTTCAGTTTTTATTTTGAAGCTTTGGAGGCTCCTCTCATCAATCTTTACCTGCTAAAGTCTTTCCTCCATTTCTCTAATTCTTGACACATTCTCTTCATTTTTTTGGCATTATCTTTGTATGTTGTCTATGTTGACATTAATAAATGTGGAGCCAACCTTAGTTGTGGAAACAAGGTCTTCTCTGACATCTCCTATGACTGGGACATGGGTAACCACTTAGATAGGGGCTATTTTTGTTACTGACACTTTCGTTAGCCATTCCTGCATGATCCTATGGGTCTTACTATCATAAGTGAATATCCTTATATCCATCTCTTCGCTTGGCTGAAATGGCTCCCAGATTCCGAGTCCTAGACCACTGCCTATCAAATATGTTTCTAGACTTGCAATAGATGTTCATGGGATTTCCACCTCCATGGGATGTGTATCATCCTATCTATCTTTTGTGTTTTTCTTTTGTATTTCTTCTTCAACAACTTTGTCTACTGCTTCTTTTACTATTTTCTCTGCTTTCTCAGTTGTTTCTCGTTCCTTCATTTCTCGCTCTACTATGGATTTTTCTTTTGCTTCAACTTTATTTCTAGCTTTGTCAGCCTCAATATTTCACTTCTTCTTTCTTGCATCATTTTTCTTCTTTAAAATTGTTTCTTTTTCCCTCCTCTTTTTCTTTGTTGGCACCTCTTCTTCTCCATCTACAAATCCCGAGTGTGATGAGATGGAAATATGGGATGTGTTCCCAACTTATTCTTGTTCCACCTCTTTCCTTGCTGCTTCTCTTCCTTTTTCTTTGTCTGCAATTCTTCCCTTCAGTCGGCCATGCCTGTTTAAAATAACTTTATCATATGTCCTGGAGTTATGGTGCACTTCTTCTTCTTCCCAAAAATCTGTAGTATACTTATAAGGCAACCTGATGTTGTTTAAATGCTCCTTTACAATACCCTTAGGATCATGTCTCTTGAATCACTCTTCCCTAAAATGATAGGAAATAAAGATATTTACTTTTGCTTGTGCCTGTTTAGTATTTTCAAAGAAATAGTTGCCAACATACAGAGGTAGTGGGGACCAAATTTCTTTCTTCAATATATACAACATTTCTCATACTCCATGTATAATGGTTTGATATGCTACCTCTTGGAGAACAAGCTCATCGAGCATGAATCGTGGGAGTAAGTGTGGTGGTTTGATCGTGCCATGTATTCTTATGTAAGTATCATGCTTCATGAGGTACCAATCCACGATCCTCCTTATAACTACTATGGCTTTGTCAGTCATGCATGGGAGAGTGGCACAAAATATGAACTCATACAATGGAGTGAGAAAAATTTCACATATTCTTTGGTACTCATCACGATATGTTTGCTCCCAGAACACCTTACAATATGCATGAATTGTAGGGTTGGATGGTAACCAACTCCACTCCATGTTAGGGTACTTGTACGCTATGCACATGATGTCCAAGAGGTATAAGGACATGTGGAAACTTGGGAACATCCCCAATTGGGTTTGGTTGACTGCGAAGATAGTTGTTGTAAGGTTCTAGGACAAGATGTTTTCCTAGTTGAATGATGTTCCTTCATCTGCATAGAAATACCTTAGAGGCATGTAGGATAAGGGGAATTGTATTGCATCGGGTTCCCCATATAACCTACACAACATGGCTATGAAATACTAATAAGATATTCTTAAGGCGCTTGTGAGGTACCCACTTTTGAGTTTGTACTTAAACAACGTGTTTGCCTTAAAACACTTGGTGAACAACTCTTTAGGTGTGTACTCAAAGTTGCTGAGAAGTTCACCATCCAACCTTCTACTTCTTTCTTCAATATGGTTTCACTTGGCCAAAGAATTTGGTATAAAAGAAGCTATGGGCTCCTTTATCATGTTACAGACATCTATGCAAGGGAATATTTTTGGATGTGAGGCTACTATAAAGATCCCCAATTTCCTAATATTCATGAACGCTTGAAGCTCATCCGGGTCTTCAGCTTCGATGAAGAAATTTGATTTTTTTAACATGTGATAAATCTCTCCCCATTTCAATGTTTCTTTGTCCTTCACTAAAATATTTGTTGTGTCATCGTATGTGGCTTCGAGGTGACATGTTCGAACATGCCATGAAGAATAAGTTTAGGGCGCATATTAGGATATAACGTACCATTCAATGCAACTAAATGATTAAAAATACTAGAGAAGTTATTGAGACTATTATGAGACAAAGAGTCATCTTCTAAGGAGGTCACGATAATGGTAGGCATGTTTAAGAAACCTGGTAGAAACTTGGGGAGGAAAAGGGTAAAAAATAGGATTTGAAATAAATATTGGAGGTCCAGAGGTTAACTCTTCTGATGCAAGTGGGAAAATGCTTGAAAAGGCTATGATTGAAGACGTTAAGAACAAATCCTACAATTGGAGTCGGCGGAGTTAATGTTTGTGCTTTTGAATCCTTATGAAATCAACGATGTTAAACGTAACTCCTCCGATAATATCAGAGGAGTTAAGTGGAAATCCTCTGAAATTATAGGAGTTACCTATAATATCTTCGAGTCGCTAAAAAAAATGGGAAAGTTGTATGTGACTCCTCCGATCGCATCGAAGGAGTTAGTAAGAAATCATCCAATGTAGTCGGAGGAGTTATTTGCAAAATTCATGATGGAAAGAACCTTAGGGTTTTTGAGAACTAGGGCAAGAGATTTTATAAGTATGATGGTGATGGGCATAAGTTCGAGGAAGAGTCTAGAGGCAAAGGATCATGTAGTAGAAGACATTAGGGGAAAAGGGGAAAGCGTGAATGAAACATTGTGGAGAAAGTTACAAGGAGAAAAAAAAAAGTTAAAGCCTAACCCTAATCCTAAAAATAAGAAGAGAAAATATTTCCTTACCTAGATCCTAGCGCCACGTGGAGGGTGTGGATAAGTCACAAGTTGTTTGAATGGAACAGATAGACGTGCTCCACGTCCTGGTACCTTTCTCACTCAGTCTCCTTCGACAAGATAATAATAACTCAGTCATGTTCCGTTTATATAGATTAAGGATCATTTTGTCATTAAATGCGGGTAGGTATGGTTGTTGAGGTCGAAGAGTTTGAAGACAAGTTCTTCGAGGAACATCAGAGAACTTAGAGGAAAGTCCTTTGATGTTCATCAGGGGACTTGATCCCAATTCCTTTTATCATGTCGGAGTTGATGGGAGAAACTCCTCCAATACAAATTGGAGGATTTAAAACTAACTCCTTTGGCTCGTATCATAAGAGTTATCTTTAACTTGCATGATAATAAGTGACATCAACGATAGGAGAAAGAACTCCTCCGATGTGAATCAAAAGAGTTTGAGGTAGCTCCTCTGATTCTCATCGGAGGAGTTAACATTAACATGATCGATTTCATCTTCTTAGCCAAAAAACCAAAATCTTCGAGTGCTTCCTTTTGGAACATGATTTCTTCGACAAACTAAGTTAGGAGAGATACTAGGAAAATTCTTCTTAAGTCCAAAAGATGAAGGGGGCTCCATTTTCCAAAGGTTATGCAAGATCAAAAGAAGGAAAATGGAGGGTTGTATTCCTTTCACAATAGACATCAAGCTCTTCAAAGATGAGGTATTGTGTGATGTTTCCCCACTTGAAGTTTGTGATGTTATTTTAGGACAACCATATATGTGCAAGCATCATGTTGTTTATGTGTCTCGACCATCCAGTGTCATTGTTACTCTAGGAGGTCAACTCTACACGGTACAAGAGGTGCTTCCAACTACTACCATTCCATTGATATCAAAAAAATAATGTTGCAAAGTAATCTCTTGGACCACAAAGTTTTCCCTCTTCATGATCCGATCAGAAGGTGAACAAAATGTCATTGCGACTCCCATAGCCTCAGCCCAATACCTTCCTATATAATAGAAGAAGTTCGACAAAATTGTAGAGGAGAACAAGGATATTTTTTCACCTACAGGGGTGCCTCTGCACTGTGATATTAATACTTCCATTGACTTAGTTCCCATTTCCCCCTTACCCAATGGTCTAATATATAAATTCTCCCTTCCCAAGTATGAGAGTCTTCCATATGTTCAGTATAGATCTATTGGTTGAAACTCGTTTTAGGTGTGCTTGGGGTTCCAACCATTAACCCCCATTAATATAGCTCTTGTTGTTGCATCTTCACCAATAGAGTCCTCCCACACTTAGATCAAGGCAGATCATGTAGCCAGATTTGTTGAATGGATCCAACACCTTTAACAATAGGTTCATGACATCCTTCAACAGGCTAATGGCAAGTATAAGCAAGACAACTACTTCAACAGGGCAAGTGACTCACCAAGGTTTAGATTCAACAAAAGTTTCTGACTTGTATCATCTACAGTAGCCTCAGAGGTATCATCCTCAATAAAAATTAGTTTCCATGTATTCAAATAAGGATCAAATAAGGCCTGTGTGTTCAACCTAAATTTATTTGTAGTCCCAGTCCCAAGTCTTCTTGATGTTTCCATTGGCTTTTTTCCTTTATCCTTCTGTTGACCTCCTTCGTAATTTCTCCTATTTTACTTTGTGTCTGAAGTTTCTTCAACTTCCATGACTGAAATTTCCTCCATAAGCTCAATTATATCTCTTTCAGGAGGTAAATTTAGTTCTTCTGCAACTCTTCTAGTTTTTTTTCTAGTGTAGACCTTTTCATACTCCAGAGAACTCTGATTTTCTGCATTAGACATGGGTCTCTGTTTTAGTATGTCTTCCTCATAAAAGATTAGTTTCTTCTTACTTGACCTGGTTTCCCTTGTACTTGATGGAGCCTTCATTTGTGTCTTTTGAGGACCTTTTGATGAGATATTGACTTCTTTTGAAACCTTGGTCTTCTTTACAAGAGTTGTTTTATGAGATTTATTTTCCTATTTCTCAAACCCTAATGAAGACAAAAATTGTTCCCAAGAGGTTTGGGTTTTGTCTAACCCTTGTCTGACAAGAACCATGAAAATTCCTTGATGGAAAAGACTGTATGAAACATTTTTTGGATGGATTTGTACTTTATTTTCCATCTTAGTCATACTTTTCAATAAATAGTAAGGTACGTTCATTCTGCTACTTCCATTTAAATGTAAGAGGAATCTCATAAGACAACTATGAACAATAGAAAACCTACCTTCACATGTTATGTATTTTTTAACCATTGGTAAAGTATTCTTCCACTCTTCCTTCAAACATGTATTTGGAATCCTCTTGCTCCATTCCAAATCTTGATGATATGCAACGAGCAAATAATTGCAAAGGTCTATTGGGAACTCTTTCTTTTTGAACCACCTCTCTCCACTGATAGGTAATTTGAAAGCTGTGGAAATAGAATGCTTTGAAACTTGAATGATAAGGTATCCAATTTGGGTTTGAAACTCATCGAAATTTTTTGTGAAGGTCATAACAACCTCTGCATGATGCCCCATAAATGTGTTGTAAAAATCATACCATTAAGCTTGGACATATTTTTCTCTGATTTCTGGTATAACCTCTAACAACTCGATTCCATCTAGTTCTAGATGAAGTAGATGGCCACTTTTGCTTTGTGACATTCTCACAAATTACAAACTCTAGATCCTTTATGTATAAACTAGGGATTCCTATGTGTATTTTAGGGTTAAAACACAATCTACAAAGAAATGTTAACACAACAGGGTTTTCTTGCATACGAGAATGATAAATTGGTCACTTTTATTCTCATTATGATTCAAATGAAAATAAAACAGGCTAATCATTTGAAATCATGTAAATGAATGAAATAGATCACAAACCAGTCACTAAGATATCTATGGGTACGAATCGATACCAACTTGTAATCTTATGATCATAATGAGATCACCATCTGTATAAGACAAGGTCTATATCTTTAAAATTTTGAAGAATTGTATAAGGTGTCGAGTTGAGCCACATGTCTGCATGATTACAATGTTCTATCAAAATATTCATATTTCCGTAGCGCACTTTTAACAATGATGTTATTCTTGCACTACAAAAACTCCACCTTTTTTGCAGCAAATATTATTTGTCCTAAAAAACTTTGGAAAGCCTTGCGAATTTGGATTTTAAATCAATCCATCCTTTGATGTGCCAAATTTAAACCTATGCAATCACCTTTGCACATATCTTATGACAGAAAAACAAATGAAATTAAAGCATGAACCTAACAAAGCAAAGACAATCACAATAGAGTTGAACAGAGAAAATAAGGAATAAAGCAGATAGAGGGGATATAACCGAAGAAGAATTTATGAATTAGTGGGCTAGGCTCAAGGGTAGAGGAGCAATCATGCATGTAGGTTTATGTACTAACATTTCCTCCATCTAGGGATGGTGTTCTTCTTGTCAGACATCAAGAATTGCAGACCCTGTGCCTTGACTCTTTCTATCTTTCTAAAACTGTTGCATTGCACCTGTTTTATTTATGCCGCTGAGTAAACTATTAAGATATCATCAAATCACCTATGTCAAACTAAAAACAAACAATATAAAAATCAAACTTGTTGCATAAAAGTTCCTACCATTGGGCTATGGAGTCTTATTTCTTCTACCTTATGTCACACCAAACTGAAAAACCAATGTGTGCATCCAAAACACAATTCTAGCTTATTAAGTGAAAAAATGTTTCAGAAAACTCCCGTGAGATCGGAAGAGCGTCGTGTAGGGAAAGAGTGT
>CBVK0101699195.1:0-20410 GCA_900067695.1 Picea abies | reverse complement strand
CTTTGACATTTTCTTTTGTCAAAGGACAAGAGGTCTCATCATGAGCTGGCTTGTTCACTTAAGTTATAATCTAATGAGTGGCATTATCATCATCTGGCTACCAAACTAGGATAATGGTCTTCTTGGGAAAAGACAATTCAAATATTTATTAAGAAAATATACAAATAAATAAATATACACAACAAAAACCTTTTTCATAAAGAACGAGGGGTCTCATCACGAGCCAACCTACCACGATCATGGGATACTAACGTAAGTGACATTCCCACTATGGCTACCACACCAGGGCAATGGACTTTGACATTTTCTTTTGTCAAAGGACAAGAGGTCTCATCATGAGCTGGCTTGTTCACTTAAGTTACAATATACTGAGTGGCATTATCATCATCTGGCTACCAAACCAGGATAATGGTCTTTTTGGAAAAAGATGATTCACATGTGTATTAAGGATAAGGCTCATATAAGGGTTAAAAGACAACCCTGCCAAGGCTATGGATGCCTGCCGACAACAACAACTCTGCCTATGGTATGGAAGATTATCTCAAAATACCAAATTTCTGCGTGTCTCTAGATCTCCTTTACTCAAATAATGAGGCTATCATATCAGTTATACTCAATCACCTGGAAAAGTAACAATATTATGTTATGTGGACTATCAAAAAAAAATGAACAGATTTAATTTATTTTTGATTGATTTCTCCATAAATCATTTTTTTTCACATAGGTGTAATAACTTTACAAATTCCACACATCAAACGACTATCGTTTAAATGATTTTTGGGTGGCATGTGTCTTTTTGAAAATTATATATGGTTAGCCCCTACTGGCAGCGACAATGCAATCATTACCTCTCACCCGAAAATAACTGCACTCATTGCTTCGCCTACACTGATGGTCGAGGATGACCTCTACATTAATGAGGGGGATGCTCGACACACTTCCTGACTAGCTATAATGATTGCAATAAATACAAAACCCATGTCTTTATACATTTGCTGTTACTGATATTTTCCATTTCTGGCATCTGCTTCTCCAAATCCGGGCTAACCAAATTTGTAAACAATAACGATAGTCATTCTTTCTTTCTCATGGAAATATTGGTGGCAGAAGTGTGCGCAGAGAGCCGACATTACTCCAGGTTACAAAACAGGCAAGAGAAATCCTACATAGCCTAGGGTGGACCGAGTACTTCAGTCGCTTGCAAAGTTATGACACAAACGTCACACTTGAATTCTTTCAAAACTTGCAAGGATAAATCTCTACGATGCAGGGCATACAAATCTTAGTTACCTTGAAAATCGTAGCAGAAGTCACAGGCCTCCCTAACACAGGAATTCAATGGAAAAGGAAATACACGAAGCTGAGGGAAGCTGTGGAATCTTTCACAGAACCTGGGGAAGAATTGGATAAAAAAGGAAAGGGAATTAATCCCAGTACCCTCAGTGATCCGTGGAAGGAATTGGTGGGGATAGTTTAGCGACACATCACCTGCAATGGATGATACGATGTAATTCGACCTTGCCATCTCAAATTGCTGGCAACCTTGAAGCAATGATTAGTACTTGATCTACCTTTCTTCCTGCATACCATACTACACGAAGTTGCATTAAGAACACAAAATTCCAAGGATCCTGTTACTGTCATTAGCCACCACAGATTAGTAAAACTAATAGTGGATAAAGCATTGAGTCAAACTCAGTTGAATTGGGAGAATTTGATTGAGGCCAATAGACCTCCACAACTGGAGCAGGCGACCACCACCCAAAGAGAAATTCCACTGCCTCAAACCGAAATTGAAGCAGAACCTGCTCAAATCACTTAGGCCCATACCTCACAGACACAAGCATTAACAAAAAGAAAGAAGAGAACAATTGTTGCTCTTAGATCCCCCCGTAGGACAAGGAGGAGAAGAAAACAAACTCAGAAAACAACTAAAGCAATTCAGGATGCAACAAAGCACCCTGAAGAACTTTAGAATTTCATAGAACAACCTTTACAGGAAAATGTTCAAGCAATTGAGCAAGCAGAGCAGACAACACAAAAGGATAGTCAGGGAGACACCCAACCTGCAACAGAGCACCTGGCATGACACTTTTTGAAGAGCTATGAGATAGAAATAGCTCAGGTTTTGGGGAATTTAGGAACCTTAACTGACATAGATGAACATAATCTATAAAAAGAACCAAAACCAGCCTCCTCTTCAAAACCAGCTGAAGATTTTCCTGACATTGAAATGTTTTTTCCAGACGACACAACACAGGAGGAATTTATTTTTGAAACGAGAGACCCTCTTGGACAACCAGAGCACTTTTAAGGAACAGAGGGACAACCATCTACTGGACGAAATGAAGAAGACCTCGAGATCCCTCATAAACATAAATCAACCAAAATTAGGAAATTAAAGAAAGAAAACAAATTGTTGAAGAAGAAGGCTAAGAGGGTTGTGGTGTTAAAGCAGAAGGTGGGAAAACTCAAGGATATTATCAAGGAATCGAGGAGACAGTTGGAACTAGCAGACAAGATCCACAAAAGAAAGAAAAACAAAAAGGGAAAAATGCAAGGAAGAGACCCTCTTCCTAAGAAAGCAGCTAGTACAACTTCTGTAGGAATACCGACAGAGCCTGAGGAATTAATGGTAGAAGAAGTAGTAGTTCAGGATTAATATGTAATTCCTGTAGAAACACAAGAGATGGTTGATACTGAGATACAGACAAACACTTTGATTTTAGAGGAAACAACTCAACTTTTTGAACAAAATGCCACTATTAGGAGACTGGAGGAAGAACTACTACAGTCTCAACAAACCCTGACTCAAAACAGAGGCAAATTACTGACGATAACAGAGCAGTCCCATGAACAGAGTATTATCATGAATAGAATGGAAGCAGAGCTTGCACAGACTCAACAAGCATTAATTCGCTCCAGAGAAGAAATGAATGAATATCAAGAATCCCAATCTCAGGCACAGGGTGCCATCATTCATAAGCTAAAAGAATAATTGGGACAAGCCCATCAAGCATTGATTCATTCCAGGGAAGAGATGAGTGCTATGGAAGAACACCAAGCATCTCAATATCAAGCACAAAATGTCATCATCGACAGACTAAAAGAAAAACTTACACAAGAACAACAAGCATTGGTCCAACACCAACATGAAATGGCAACTAGGACTGAATATCAAAGGGTTGTTAAAGAATTGAAGGACATGACATCAATAGAGGGTGAGACTTATGTTGTTCTTACCAGAGCCCAAGGGAAGATAAAAAAGGTGCAAACCCAATTGGAAGAAGCTCTGGAGCAAATCAAACACATATGTGATGTCTACTTTGATGCCATCAATTGTAGAGCCCCTGCCACTAATTATGTTTTATTCTTGCTGGAACAATATCTATTGTTGAGAGTAAACGCCATCAGAGCAGGTAAACCCATTTCATTTTCCAATGTTCCAGAATTTATTTCATGTTTCAGAGATCAGGAAGAGAAGGTAAAATACCTTCTGTGTGAATTATATTTCCATAATCTCATTTTGGAAGAAGTTAGAGGAGACAACCCTGGCCTCTTCATAGGGGACATACAGTTCCAGGCATTCCTGTCCTTTACTAGGAACCAGGTCAGATGGGGTAAGTCTCACAAAATGTTCATAAATAGGGAAACTGGTTTAGATCTGTGGATTAGAGGAGAGCCTCCAAAATCCTTCCCAACCATCATGCGACACAAGACCTTCATGAAAAGGGCAGGGGTTGTGGACTCATTGGCTCCTATCCATTTACATGTCATCCGCTCAGGTATCAAATATTTTGGAGAATTCAAGGAAGAAGATCTTGCTGCTTCCAAGCTAAGATGGGATGTATCCTCCGATGAGGTTAAAAGTAGAGAGCCCTTTGGATTTAGGAATTTCTTTGCAGCAACCTTTAGAATAAAAAGATATGCTAGACTACTCCAGGAGGAAGGGCCTACTTGGATGGGATGCAGGTATAACCCCCCTCTCCTCTGGTTTCCTCTAGAAGTTTACCAAAAGGATTATCAAATTAATAAAAAGAGACAGGATGCCGCTTTTGATGAAATCAAAAGAAACCATGGTTTCAGGAGACCTGGTGAACCAACTTTTCCTCCCTACAGTATAACTGGTTTACATGAAAGACTCTAGCTTGCATGAGGACATGCAAGAAGGTAATCTAGGGGGTATGTTGGGTTACAAAAAAGGTATATATATCTTCCTTTTTCCGACAGTTCATGATATGATTTTGATTGATTCTTTAGATAGTTAGGGATAAATAGGAAAGAATATGATTAATATGTCTCTTAGGGTTTCTATTAAAGTTTTATTAAATAGATTCTAAATTACGATTGGAATGGTTTGATTTTGTTGCAGAATTGGATAAATAACTGTCAAAGATAACCAAAGAGATTTTGGCTATGCGCAAGCTATTGGAGGTTGAAGACTTTTTAGGCACAAAGCAATTTGAAGATAATGCATTTTCTATATTGTAATTTTATAATAGTAAAACAATCCTAAGGATCTTTCGATCCTCAAGATAGCTTGATTTACCCAAACTATTGTAATATATAAGAGGGTAATAGATCCAAAAAAAACAAGGAAAAAACGCATTCAAGTATTTAGACTCATAATTGCTCTATGCAAGCAGTTTTTGTAAATGTTTTACCAGCCATGGAATCGATGAAAGTTTTGAGTTTTTTTATCATTCATGTGCTCTGAGTTTCTCATAGCAGTACTTCTGAAGACTGAGGGCCCAGTCTGAAGGAGCTACTGTCTCGTTCTGTAATTATATCAGTTCGAAGTTTGATTTCTATTTTGTGATTCAGATCTCTTTTACAATAGTGATTCAGATCTCTTTTACAATAGCCAGGGATAAATGCATAAGTGTGCTAATGATTTTATGATTGTTTGCATATATAAGACATACATTTCAATTAGTTATTAATGATTGCCGGTATGATTTCCATTTCTGAAGTTATTGCTTGACAGTTCCTCACATTTTCATCCACGCTGTTCCTTTTCCTTAGGTTTACAATTGATGTTCCTTTCAGTTAAAGTTACAATAGTTGTTCCTTTCGACAAAAGTTACATTAGCTATCATTTCTGATTAGATTATAATTGTTGTTTCTTTCCATAGATAGAGTAATTTGTTATTTTCTTTCCAGTAATCAGAATTCATAATTGATAGTTAATTTTGCAAGTCCTTACTTAGATTCAATTGTTGCTTTCTAGTTAAGTGAATTCAATAGATTAATTAGTTCCTTTCCATTTTATAGCATCTTAGTAATCAGATTTCAATTCCATTTCGTTCTTAGAATCTTTGGTGAACGGTTGAGGAACTTGATTGTTGATGAACTCAGATTTGGTTTAGCTACACGATTTTAGGCTACCTGCATAGACTTTGTTGATATTCTTGAGATAAAAGACGAATCTCCGTGTTGATAAATTAATGTTAAACTAAGGTTGTTTTTAGGACATCTTTAGACACCAAAACCTTCCTCATACAATGACAAGATACACTATGCTAACCCCAGGACTTTGGAGGAGGCCAAAAGGAGAGCAAAGTATCTTTATGAGTAGAGAAAAGGGAGGCTAGTTTTCCAAAAAGATTGGAATGACAAGATGAAAGGAAAGAGGGATCAAATAAAATAGGGTTTTAAGCCACCCTTTTTCAAGAAAAACTCATCAAAACATCATCAAGGACAATCAACCCAAAATGAGCCCAGGATGGGAGATTCATTTGGGAAAAGTCCAAGGAAGCAACCTGTAAAATGTCGGGGATGCGAGGGAAATCACTTATATAGGGACTGCCCTCACAAAGGAGAAATAATGAGGACTGTCCACAACATTCAAGATTCTAGAATAGTGGAAGAAATTGGAGGAAACATGCAAAGGATTTATGTAGCCTTGGACAACAAGCAAGCGTAGTATCATTCCCCCATGCTATCTAATTGGCATGGATTGGTTGGAAAAACACCATGCTGTCCTAGATTGTTACAATAAGACAATCACTTGTCTCGATGATGTAGGGTAACAAGGAAAGGTTCAAGACATTCCAAGAGTTTTAGCTGTTAGAGAAATTCCATCCATGCAACTGAAAAAGATTTTCAGGAAATGATGCCAGATTTGTGTAGATCATATGGAAGAGACAACTAGAGATATAATGAAAATCATTGAAGACCATCCGAGCTTGAGGGATTTTGAATATGTTTTTGGGGAAATCCAAAGACTGCCACCAAAGAGAGACATTGACTTTTCTATTGATTTGGTGCCAAGAACTGCCCCGGTGTCCAAGACACCTTATTGAATGGGCACACCGTAATTGAAATAGTTGCAGATGCATCTTGAAGAGTTGTTAAAGAAGGAACATATGCACCCAAGTGTGTCACCTTGGGGATCACCACTGCTTTTTGTGAAAAAGAAAGATGAAGGCTTAAGGTTGTGTATTGATTTCAAATAGATGAATAAGGTCACCATAAAGAACAAATATCATTTTCCAAGGATTGATGATCTATTCGATCAACTAAAAGGTGAAATAATCTTTTCCAAGATTGACTTGAGGTCAGGTTATCATAAAGTGAGGTTAAAGGAAGAAGACATTAGCAAGACAACATTTAGAACAAGATACTGGCATTAAGAATTTATGGTAGTGCCATTTGGGTTATCAAATGCCCTAGTTGTTTTCATTTGAATGATGAATGGAGTGTCCAGGGAGTACCTAGACACGTTTTTTTTATTTTTTCCATGAATGATATACTCATATACTCAAAGATAGAAGAAGAACATGAACACCATTTGAGAATGGTGCTAAATTTTTCAAGAGAGCACAAATTGTATGGCAAGCTAAGTAAATGCATATTTTATCAAAAGAAGATTCATTACTTGGGACATATTATTTCAGCAGAGGGGATAACAGTTGATCCCAAGAATATAGAGGCCATTAGAGCATGGCCAACAGCAAGAAATGTGTCATAGGTCATATCTTTCATGGGTCTTTCCAGTTATTACCAAATATTCATAAAATGATTCTCAAGGATTGCAAGCCCAATCACTTCTTCCCAAAATAAGGTAGTGAAATTTGAATGAACTTCTGAGTGTGAAGAGAGTTTTCGGCAACTGAAAGACATTTTGACAAGAGTTCCAATATTAAATATTGTGGATTTGGATGAAGATTTTATGGTGTGCATTGATGCCTACAAGGAAGGGTTCGATGGAGTCCTCACTCAAAAGGATCATGTGGTGTACTACGAGTCCCAAAAATTAAAAGAGCATGAGAAAAATTATGCTACTCATGACTTGTGATTAGGATCCATTATTCATGCATTAAAAATGTGGATACATTGCTGCATGGGAAGGGAATTTGAGCTAAGTACATACCACTTTGGTCTGAAACATTTGTTTGGTTAGCCCACATTAAATGCCATACAAACTAGATGGATAAATTCCTTATATAATGACTTTGAAATTAAGCACATCAAAGGAAAGGAGAACCAAGTGGTTGATACACTTAGCAGAAGAGAACATGAGATGCATGCTACAACCATTAGCATATACAAATATGATTTAAAAGACAAATTTATTGAACCAACAAATTCAGATCAACACTATTTGCAAATAAAGGAAACATTACAACGAGTCAATTTGCAACAAAAATTTAAATATTATGACCTGCAAGAGGATGGAATCCTCCTATACAGAGGCAAGGTATATGTGCCAAATTCAAGAGAGATGGAAAATACACTACTTGGATAAATGTACAATGTGCCATATGTTGGGCACCTGAGATATCAAAATTCAATTCCAAATATAAGAAACCAATACTTTTGGCCAAAAATGAAGAAATAAGTGGCTAATTATATCGTCGGGTGTTTAGAGTGCCAGAAGGTGAAGACTGAACATAGACATCCAACTAGGCTATTACAACCATTTCCCATTCCAGAATGGAAGTGGAGGGTTGTTACAGTTGATTTTATTACAAATATGCTCAAAACAATGAAGCGACATGATTCCATCATGGTAGTGATGGATAAATTGACTAAGGCTACACATTTTATTCCAGTGAAGATTACACACAAGGAAATTTTTTTTGCAAGGATCTACATGAAAGAGGTTACCAGGCTACTTGGGGTTCCTATAACAATAGTTTTAGACAAAGATCCCAAGTTTACCTCTAATTTTTTGAAAGGTTTGTTCAAGGGATTTGGGACAAATTTAAATCTCAGTACAACATATCACCCATAATATGATGGGAGAACAAAGAGGACCAATAAAATAATTGAAGACATGCTCATAAAGTATGTGATGGGCCAAAATGAAAATGGGAATATTATATCCACTTAGTGGAATTTGCTTACAATAATGGGTATCATGCCTCATTAAAAATGATCCCATTTGAAGCATTGTACGACAGTAAGTGTAACACACCAATGAGTTGGGATAACCTAACAGACAAAGTTGTCATTGGGTCAAATTTGTTGAAGGAAATGAAAGAAGAGATGAAAAATATCATGTAGAATTTAAAAGTTGCCCAGGACAGGCATAAAATTTATGCAGACAAGAACATGGTTTTTAGATATTTTAAAGTGGGTGAACATGTATATATAAAAGTGAAAGCGGAAAGAAAGTCACTAAGATTGGGTTGTTTCCCAAAGTTGGCAGCAAGATATTGTGGACCTTTTGAAATATTAGAGAAGATAGGGCTAGTTGCATATATTCTATCATTTCCTGCATCCATGAGAGTGCATAATATATTCCATGTGTCATTATTAAAGAAATGTATGCTTGATCCTAACCACATAATTGATTGGATTGTGATCTAGGTGGAACACAAAGGGGATTTCTAGGTGGAACTAGTACACATCCTAGAATGAAAAGTCAAAGTGCTTAAGAACAAATCCATAAGCCTAGTAAAGGCTCAATGGAACTTCTACGATCTTGAAGACACAACATGGGAGCACAAAGGAACTATGCAGGAGGAATACCTGCAAATTTTTGTCATTTTTGAAGAAACCAAAAGTTAAAAATGCAAGACTCAATTTTTGGGCAACTAGAGTTCTAGAACCACATCTCAAAATTCCTAGTCACCTACGTTGATAACTCTAATAAAAATTGTGCATCTTGATGGATTGAGAGTAGTGAAGGGGACACATTCCTTGGGTCAACATGTTGAGAGGAACAAGTTGGAATTGTTGTTGGAGGGTAAAGATATTGCTGAATTTTGTTTTTTGAATATTATGATGTAAATTTTTTACATGTATATTGGCATGGTGTTGTGCACCAAGGATGGTGCACAATTGTAGGAGAGGGGGAATGTAACATACCTACTATAATCCTCAGTTTAATTAATTCTTAATGTAGATATAATGAAATGTGGTTATGGGCAAATGATGTAATATGGAAATTGTATTTCTATTTTTTAATAATAACATGTGATGTTAGTTGCCGGGGGACATGGATAGAGATGGGGGCTAAATTTTCCACAAGAGAAGGGAGTGTCTAAGAGGGGTCCAAGGGGGAAATTATTTATGTGTATTAATACAAACCCAAAATTTTGAATTTTACTATCATTGGGGACAACCTTTTGTTTTTTTGATTGAAAGTATGAGAGCCCAATCATTGAATACCTGTAAGAGGGTGGGTGTGAGAATTCACATCCCATAGATATTGGGAGCATGAGAATGAAGAATAATCAACATTAGGGAGAGTGAGTCATCAAATGGCTTGTAGAAAAGGAAATTTGTATTGCCAAAGGGGGTAGTTTTTATAGTCAGTTTTATGGCATGAACACTAGGCAAAGAAGAGAAAAGAAGAGCATTGGAGCCAGAGAAACAATGAAACATGAATTTTGGAGCATATTTGGAGTTGAAGACTGAAGAAACAAGTTGTTAATATTGTAGAAGAACCATGTTGAGTCCTGAAGAGTGAACTCATGTGTGAGTTGCAAGTTAACAACAAGTTATTGTTGGTGTTTTACTGGTATTTTTTTCCTAGCAGTGAGTTCCCTTGAGTTCCCAGTAGTGAGATTCATGGTTACATGTGCCAAAGAGATCCTGATAGACACCTAATGGGCTGAGAACAATGAAGGGGTACATTCCTTGGTTTGGGAAGGTCAAGAGGAAGACAACTAGAGGAAATTTGGGATAGTTGTAGGAGAATGTCGGAGGCTTGTGGGAATATCTGAGTTGTCAGTGGACAATGAGAGATACCTTCTTTTGTGGATTCCTAGCCCCAACTTAGGGGTGAATTTTTGTTGATATCTGAAACAACAAGTCTAAGGTTGGGTGGAACATCCGTCCCAAGCAACTGCTTGCACAAATGTTTTAAAAATATAAGCGTTTATCTGTTTTTATGAGTTATTTTATGAGATTAATTGATGTGAATTTTAGTTTGTGTATGAGAATGAATTATATTTTGGTGTGATGAATTGATTACTTGAATTCATGTTTATTTCAACATATTATAGTTTCATTTATATTAATGATAACATAATGGTTAAATGTGTGTGTTTTCCTGTAGCTAGTAAGCTACTTGATAAGTTAGCAGAAAGAAAACAAAAAAAATTCATTTTATGTGTAGTTTTCATAGTAATGTTCCTAAGTTAAGCTAGAGAACGTTACACTCAAACATATTAATGAGAGGTTTTCCAACAAATAACAAAGGTCTCTCCTCAAAAGTTACCACAATGAATATATTTGGATTCTAATACTAATTTATTTATGAGAGGAAAAACACCAAGGAAATAAATTAGAAAACACCAACTATTGTGCAAGAATATTATGAAGATCCACCAACATGAGATTAGTGAATAATGTTGATGAAAATTGGGGTTTATGCATCTATCATGTAAGTATGACCACCATAGATCAATTCCCTTCAGTGCATAGGTATGTTGAATGGAAAGATATAGAACAAGTCATTTGTGGGGATATTCAAAGATATTAGTAATTTGAGCTAAATATAGTTTTTGGGTGTGTGCTTAAATTTAGAAGGAAAAATTTGGGATTTAAATAACAATTATTTCTATGTTTTGATGATTTTTTTTCGATGTTACCATTATAACAAATCCAAACTACAAATAATGCCAATTAGACAAGAGGTGAGCTTGGACAACTTCAATTCTATGATTTGACCTACACACGATTGTTAGAAATGAATTTGAGTATACCTTTTAATGTGTCAACCTTTATTAGTGGAGAGTCGTCTATGGGGAATTGTATCCCTCCAAATACGAGCATAACCATATAACATTGTATTCACTAATCACTTAATGATTTTTTTCTCATTTATAAACATGATGGTATTTATTCTTGTTATTTGGTCCATGCCAACAATTCCATCAAGGGAGTATTGAAATTTGATGGGGCATTAAGTACAACATCAACTTTGGTGGTAATGCAAGAATTGTCCCAACATAGCAATTTCAACAATCTTCTATGTAGAAAATTGGACGAGCGTGAATTTCAATTTTGGTGATCCACAATCCAACAATTCCACCAGGGAAGTATTGAAATTTGGTAGGTCATTAAGTATAATTTCGACATTTTGTGAGAATGCAAGAACACTCCCAACTTGGAAATTTCAACAATGTTTCGTGCATAAATTTGAGTGAATGTGAATTTCGATTTCAATGATCAATGAGCCAACAATTCCATTAGGGACACATTGCAATATGATATGTCATTAAGAACAATGTCAACATTTGGTGATAATTCAAGAATGGTATTGACTCATCAATTTCAACAGTCTTCCTATAGAAAATGGGGCAAACACGAATTTCAATTTCGACAATCGACTAGACAACAATTCTATTTGGGAAGTATTGAAATTTGGTGGGTTGTTAAGGACAACATCGACATTTGGTGAGAATGTAAGAATGGTCCCAACTCAACCATTTCAACAATATTCCTTGCATAAAATGGGGTGAACATGAATTTCAATTTCGACAATCAACAAGTAAAAAATTCCACCAGGGAAGAATTAAAATTTGACAAGCCATTAAGTACATCATTAACATTTGGTGAGAACACAAGAACAACCCCAACTCGACGATTTCAACAATCTTCCATGTAGAAAATTGGACAAATGTGAATTAGGATTTTGGTGATTGACAAGCTAATAATTCCAAGAGGGAAGTTTCGAAATTTGGTGGGTCATTAAGTACACCGTCGACATTTAGTGAGAACACAAGAACAATATCGACTCCACAATTTCAACAATGTTCTATGCAAAAAGTTGTGCGAATGAAAATTTTATTTTTAACAATTGACAAGCCAATGATTCCATCAATAAATTATTGAAATTTGACGGGTTTTTAAGGACAAAATTTCATGAGAACTCAAGAACAATCATGGCTTGGAAATTTCAACAATATTCCATGTAGAAAATGGGAAAATGTGGACTTCAATTTTGGTGATTGACAAGCCAACAATTCCATCATGGAAGTATTGAAATTTCATGGGTTGTTAAGGACATCATCCACATTGGGTGAGAACGAAAGAACATCCCAACTCAACAATTTCAACAATGTTCTGTGCATAATATTGAGCAAATGATAATTTCAATTTCGACGATTGACAAGCCAACAATTCCATCAGGGAAGTATTGAAATTTAACGGGTCATTAAGGACAATGGAAACATTTGGTGAGAATGCAAGAATGGTCTTGACTAGAAAATTTCATTGATATTCCTTGTAGAAAATAGGTCGAACATAAATTCTAATTTTGATAATCAACAAGCCAACAATCCCATCTGGGAAGTATTGAAATTTGATGGGTTTTTAACGATAAAATCGACATTTGGTGAGAACACAAGAAATCTCCTGAATCAACAATTTGAACAATGTTCCTTGCAAAAAATTGAGTGAACATGAGTTTTGATTTTGACTATTGGGAAGCCAACAATATCTATAGGAGAATGTCGATGTTTGGTGATAATGTAAGAATGTTATCCATTCAACAATTTCAACAATATTCCTTGTAGAAAATGGGGTGAACGTGAATTTCAATTTCGACGATCAAGAATCCAACACATCCATTAGGAAAGTATTGAAATTTGACAACTTGTTAAGGGTAGCATCCACATTTGTTGAGAATGCAAGAATGATCCCTACTAAAAAATTTCAACAATGTTCCTTGTAGAAAATTGAGAGAATGCAAATTTCAATTTCACCAATTGACAAGCCAACAATTCCACCAAGGAAGTATTTAAATTTGGTTGGTCATTAAGGACAACATTGACATTGGGTGAGAATGCAAGAACGATCCGACTTGACAATGTCAACAATCTTCCTTGCAGGAAATTGAGCGAAGAAGAATTTCAATTTTGACGATTGACAAGCCAACAATGCCATTGAGGAAGTATTTAAATTTAATAGGTTGTTAAGTACAATGTCAACATTTGGTGAGAATGGAAGAACAATCCCGACTTAGCAATTTCAACAATGTTCCATGTAGAACATTGAGTCAACATGAATTTCAATTTCGGTGATCAATGAGCCAACAATTTCATTAATGAAGTATTGAAATTTGATGGGTTGTGAAGGACATCACCTACATTTGATGAGAACACAAGAACTTTCCCGAATTGATAGTATCAACAATGTTCCGTGCAAAAGATTGAGCAAATGTGAATTTCAATTTCGACGATTGATAAGCCAACAATTTTGTCAGAGAAGTATTGAAATTTGATGGGTCGTTAAGGGAAACAATGACATTTGGTGAGAACAAAAGAATAGTCTCAACTAATCAATTTCAACATGTTCCTTGCATAAAATTGAGCGAATGTGAGTTTCAATTTCGAAGATTGACAAGTCAATAATTCCATCAGGAAAGTATTGAAATTTGACAAGTTGTTAAGGACAATGTTGACATTTGGTGAAAAACAAGAATGGTCCAACTCGACAATTTCAACAATCTTCCTTGTATAAAATTGAGTGAATGCAAATTTCAATTTCGACGATCGATAAGCTAATAATTCCATTAGGGAATTATTGAAATTTGGTGGGTCGTTAAGTACAACATCGACATTTGGCAAGAATGAAGGAATCATCTCAACTCAACAATGTTCCATGCATAAACTTTAGCGAACATGAATTTCAATTTTGGTGATTCACAAGCCAATAATTCCATCAACAAAGTATTGAAATTTGATGGGTTGTTAAGGATAGTGTTGACATTTGTTGAGAATGCACGAATAGTCTCGACTCAACAATTTCAACAATGTTCCATGTATAAAATTGAGTGAATACAAATTTCAATTTTAGTGATCGAAAAGCCAACATTTCCATTAGGGAAGTATTGAAATTTGATAGGTCGTAACTTAAGGACAATGTTTACATTTGGTGAGAATGCAAGAATGGACCGAATAAATAATTTCAACAATGTTCCTTGCATAAAATTGAGTGAGAACGAATTTCAATTTTGATGATTGACAACCCAACAATTCCATCACATAGGTATAAAAATTTGACAATTTTTTAGTGTTGACACTTGGTGAGAACCCAAGAATAGTATTGACTAGGAAATTTCAACAATATTTCTTGCATACAATTGAGCGGTCGTGAATTTCAATTTCACTGATCGACAAGCCAACAATTCCAATAGGGAAGTATTGAAATTTGATGTGTCATTAAGGACAACATTGGCATTTGGTGAGAATTCAAGAATGGTCCCGACTCAAAAACTTCAAAAATCTTCCTTGCAAAAAATTGAGCGAACGTGAATTTCAATTTTAGTGACAAACAAGCCAACAATTCCATCAAGGAAGTATTGAAATTTGACAAATTTTTAAGTACAACGTCGACATTTGGTGAGAATTCAAGAATGATCTCAACTCGACAATTTCATTAATCTTCCCTGCAAAAAAATGAGTGAATGCAAATTAAAATTTTTGCGATGAACAAGCCAACAATTCCATCAATGAAGTATTGAGATTTTATGGGTTGTTAAGGACACCATCGACTTTTGGTGAGACCACAAGAACAATACCGACTCAACAATTTCAACAATATTCCTCATAGAAAATTGACGAACATGAATTTCAATTTCAATGATTGACAAGCCAACAATTCCATCACAAAAGTATTGAAATTTGATAAGTCGTTAAGGACAACATCAACATTTGGTAAGAATGCAAGAACGGTCTCGAACCGACAATTTCAACAATCTTCCTTGCAAAAAATTGAGTGAACGTGAATTTCAATTTAGATGAAAAACAAGCCAACAATTCCATGAGGGAAGTATTGAAATTTGACAGGTCGTTAAGTACAGTGTCGATATTTGGTGAGAATGCAAGAACGATCTCGTCTTGTTAATTCCAACAATGTTCCATGAAAAAATTGATCGAATACTAGTTTCAATTTTGAAAATCGACAAGCAAACCATTAAAATGAAGTATTGAAATTTCATGGGTCATTAAGGACAATATAGGCATTTGGTGAGAATGAAAGAATAGTCTTGAATCAACATTTAAAGTAATGTTCCTCATAGAAAATGAATCCTTCTCAACTAATCCATGCTATAACGAATCCTCCTCCTTGAATTCTTTTGTGGTTTATATGCCATTATTAAACCAACATATATGTACAACCAATAAAACAACATCTTCCGCGTAATTCTCTCTGTATGAGACATGCAAAACTATAGAGGCTAAGAACAATGTGTAAATTGGTTGTGTGGATTATATTGACTATATAAAGGACTTGATGGCTAGATAAATGATCAAAGTAGGGTCCTTGGAAGACCAATATTATTTTGTAGATATCTGATGAATTATACTAATTCAAGGGTTCTCAAACAAAATTTACAACAATCAAAGGGAATGCATTCTGCATTTAACAAAAATACTAGGTCACTTGCTCCACCTCCATATCAACATCCAAGAATCCTCTTCATCGTTATGGGAAAAAAATCTAATATGTAGGCACATGCTTCAAATTATATATGATCAAGCACTCGAGTCATTCCTTCTTTCTATGTCTCAATCATGTTCCTCTCTTGAATTGAATCTCTAATTCAATTATGGAATCTTCTCCAATTTGGCGGTTGTTACGTCTTATCCCTAGGAAATTATGTTTATTTTACTTGACAGATCATATATTGTAGACTGGAAACACATAGATCTGTGGATCTAGTGGTGTCTTCAACACCTAGCTTGACTCCCTTGGGTACCGTGATCCCTTGATGATGGCTCTTCTTGGAGATCACAAGCATTGGTCATATCACATGCCCTCTATCTTTATCACATGATGACCTTTTCAAAGGCGGCTCAGACCTACAACTTGTGCACATGTTGGTGACTTTACTCACATGGAACTCACTCCAATCACTAGTGGAAATTTCCTTCACAACGCTCTACATAATTTCTGAGCAGTATATTTATTGTACAACACTAACAAACTCTAGAATTCTCTTTGGAAATGGAAAATAACTAAAAAATTCAAATGCAAAAACAATGTAGCAATAAAAAAAAACAAACAATATATTCCTATCTATTGTAAGGAGGACTACATCTCATAGGCTCTCATTTTCATGGGCTCTCTGATGAGGGATTTAATCCCATGACTTCTCTGATACCATGATAGAAAATTAGAGAGAAGACATTGTTTCTTCACACTCTAAAAAATTGTTATGAGTGGGATATTATTCAATCAACTATGTTACATATAAATAATTCAATCTTTGGCTTAAGATATATACACTATCTTAGCCACACTAACAACCTGTTGAGAGAATATCTCAACCACACACACAACTAGGAGCTAACTAGTTGGAGAGAATAGTTCAAGTCCAACTAGATCTAACAACCTCCTAAATCTTAGAAGCAAATAACTCATGTAGAGCACACTCTACCTTACAATATCCAATACATTAAAAACCACAACCATATGATATAATGAGGAACCATATGAGGAATCATACATTAATCAATAAGACAAGTAGGAATTAATAATTCCAACATTGAGAAGCATAGATATTTTTCCAACAAGTTGGATGCCAATTTCCTAGTAAGTTCCTAAATTATTTATCGATAAAAACTACTATTTCTTTCATTCTTTCTATATATGTTCATGGACCTATAGGAAAACTTGTGGATATGGAATTCATGGATCCTATTTATTACATTCCAACAAGAAGAACCATTAAAGATTTATCAACTTGCTTCCTAACTTATTTCACTCTATCACCATTCTTCCAAGGTTTGTGAAAGAACCTTCCTATGGATTGACTCTGCCATTTTGCCTTTGAGATTTATGGATTCATGTCTAGGAAGTGGGATCTTGATAACAATATCAAACAAAGTGCTAAATTTTGAATTGTGAATGTTTTGGTGTAGGGTATCAAGTTATTGATTGTGATAGAGAAGCAAGAGTTGAAACCAAAGATACTTATATCATTTCTCTTCCTCCTTTTGAGCTTGCTACCTACAAAATATAGGGAAATATGTGGTTGTCTATAGACAGTGTTGATCAACAATGATTGGTCTTTCTACTTTGTATTGCATATTTCTCGTTGAAGGAGCTTGGTTTTTGACCCTCATATTCTTTTTTTGTCTTGCATAGCCTATGAATGCAAGTGTGTTATTTTCTATTTTTGTCAGCGAATTTGTAATTTTTCTTTGTTACAGAGGCAACATTTTGGAACCCTTAACTCGTGCAAAATACTCAAAATCAATTTGGAAAGTGGATTTTGAGAATGTAGACAATAAAATTCTCCTCAAGTTATGAAAATAGTTGAATTGATTTGTAAGAAAAAATGTGCAAAAATTGATTCTTAATCTCTAACTGGATTAGAAAAAAGTGCAAAAAATAATTCTTAACCCCTAATTAGATTAACCAGTGGAAGACTAGTTGCTTGTGAAAATGATACTCTCTCTTATCACATCTTGGACAACATGTCAATGATATTTTGTAGAGGAAGAAACTAACAGTAGGGAAAACAAGGTTGGATTATAGTTTATTTTGACTTGTTGTTGGTATTTTTTTTGGGGGGAACAAACATTGAGAGTAGAAAGTTCTAGACACGACAATGACATGTTGACAACCTGGTGAAAATTTTCAATCTTGGCTATGTGCAGTCTTTTTAAGTTAGGTTTTCTTGGCATACCCTTCACCTAGAAAGTACTATACAATATCATAATGTTATTTATATGTGTTTATTAGATTGCTTTCTTATGTTGATATTGCTTTTTCTTGCTACTCTAGATCTTTGCTAACTCTTTTAATAAAGGTCAAATGTTACTGAAAAACAATATTGTTTCTAGGAAGTATCTGTTATAAATATTGTTTTAATCAATATCTTCTTAAATGGCGTATAGAGATGTAGGATAATTGATATATATTTTTTTCACTAATATTTGAGCCTAGTTAAAGGCACCGACATGAAATTTGTTAGATATTATAGGGTATTTGATTATTGAGACATGATATCTTTATTTAAACATAACTAGAAAATGGGAAAATTGAACATAAAGTGTTTATTATGTTGCAGGATAGTACGATTCCATCTTATGGACATTGTTTATAGCGTTCTTTGCCAAGACTCTCTTGGGTCATATTCTTTTGATTTGTTTCTATCACCATACATGTACATGTAATTTATTCTTTTGTCCTTTGATTCTTTACTACATAGAGAATTTTAATAAAAGATATCACCTCAAAGGAATCTTTTCATTTGAAGTGAAAGAACATCACCAAGGCCTCCTTTCGAGATTCCATAATTCATTTTCATATAATGTTGGTACTGAAACTATGTAGGTTGTTCTAGATCCTATCGATGATTTTCACTACAGTCTACAATTTGAAACCTTTCAATTCAAAATCCAACAACATCCCAAAAAGAATCCCTACTATTGATCCATGTTAATCTCATTTCAATTTAATTTAAGTGCAGTGCATGGCCATGGATAAGTCAATATCCATTATTTTTTGTAGAGTAGCATGAAAACACAACAAGAATTCATGAGGCCGTCACCTTGACCAACATCTTATCACGCTCATTCATAAAGGGGGTTTTTAAATTGTAAAAAATAAATTCAATATATTGTAGGTATGGGGGGGATGTGGGGTCTCAAGGGGTTTATAGGTATTAGGGGGTATAAAAATAGGTATCTAGTGAAAATATGTTTTTTTATTTATTGCAAAGATGTATAGGGAGGAGGGTTTACCAAAAGGATTTTGGGAGATATTCACTAATGTCATAAGTTCATAGAGTGAATGCCCCGTGCAATAATTACATTGTAGCTAATTCCATTGCAGTGAATTCCATGAAAATAGATCACCATTCTTTATTTGAAAAATGAATAAACAAAGGCAAATGATAAGAGAGGTTTCTCCTGAGTCCTCAGGTTGCAAATATATGATTCACAATAAATGTTGAGTAGCATAAAAATGCAAAACACACTAATTTCTTGCGATGAATACCCTTGGTATTTTGGTGGAAATTATGGTTTTATTCATGATTCCATTTTTATTGTGCCATTTTAGTCATGATTTCACCATGCAACTTGAGAAAAACCTGATGTTGAAAATGTAAAATTTCGTTTGTTTGTTTGTTTTTATTTCATTTTGCACATTTAAATTTATCAAATGCAAATGGGGAATTCACCATGGAAATATTTGTTGACAACAATTGGATATCAATTTGAACCATGGCATATTTTGGTAAGAAATAAATAAATATATTTACAACACTTCGAAAATGCTAAGTATTGATGTGACAAGGAAGTGTCTAAGGCTAAGGGAGTTTCCTAGCTTGCACCATTTCCACATAGAACACATTGACAATAACTGCTCATGCAAAGAGGAAGAGACAAATGAACATGAAATTGATCTTTAGAATCTAGATTAAACATTAGTCTTTGTTTTAACAAAGAAGTTAATTATTCTATTCAAACCGTGTATTTTTAAGTAATACCTTACCATGTGATATTCACATTTTTCGAAATGGTGTTCAATAGAATTGGTCCTAGAGACTTGGTTCAGATTAACTAATTTTTAGAATAACCATAACCATATCTATAACCACACATACTGAATGAACATATCTCTTCATATGGGCGAGGATTGAAGCAAGTGTTTTAGAGTATGTAACGCACACACACACACACACACAGAGGTATTATTACCTCATGCTAAGAGGGAGTATGTAGTGTTGAAACTATATTATAAATTGTATAGAGTCATCTTCAAGTTTTATAATACATAAATTTTCTTTATTTATATTAATATTGAAAAAAATTTATATACAAAAAGAGTCATCCATAATTTCAACAATATATACATTGTTGTCAACAATATTAATTTTTTTTTGACCTTTTTTTCCACAAAAAAATTCTCTTGATTTCTCTTGATGTGTAGTAGGTACTTGATATTGGAGGTATTAAATGTGTTTTACTTACTCAATGAAACTTTATAT
>CBVK0101699193.1:0-13111 GCA_900067695.1 Picea abies | reverse complement strand
TTCTCCTTAAATTTGATGATATTTTTAATAGTATCTTTATTCTGCAAAATGGTGTTTTCCATGATTCCCCAATAGTTTATCCAAGATCGGGCATCTTTATGCCATCCTAGTTTGAGTCGATGATGGTTACAACTCGATTTTGAAGCAATTTTAGGAAGCCTCTTGTCTTCCATGTTGTTTAACTTGTTCTTACACATCAAGTATCTAGTCATAACCATGCTCTCAATGGGGGAGAGACTTGTTTCTAAGAGAAGAAGTTTCTAAGAGAAGAATAAGATATGACGTATTTCCTTTAATTTTGAGATTATAGGTTATAAAATTCTTTTGTATTTATTCTATCTTTCTCCACTAGAAATACTAGAACCTCATACTTCACATCCATAATATTTGGTTAATAAAAATGAAATAATAAAATATTAAATTTATTTAATAAATATAAAAAATTAATAAATTATATTTAATAATTAAAAAAATTCTAAACTAAAGTTGTTTGAGCGTTTTGGAAATAACGTATATAAAATATTGAAATACTCAAAGTTTTAAATGGACACTTACCTATGACTTTACCATCTAAATCTTTTTTTTTTCTTTCTATAAACAATATTTGAATAAGTTTATACTCATAATAGATAGATTAAGGAATCTCTTTGCAGATGAATTTAGGATTTTGTTACTTTTAATTTTAAAATTTCTAAATTATAGTTAACTAAAACATAATAATTTTATTTTATAATTAAAAAGAAAAAAAACAATTTCAACAACATTTTATTATACTTTTATTTCTCAGCATTATCTGATCGCAATGATTCACTAGTCAAACGCTTCTTTCCATTGAATCAACGCAGCACCACGCTCGGTCTATTTTTCCAATTTGTTTGCTTTTATTTTAATTATTCTAATTTGTTACGGAAAATAATTTGCCAAATAATCAAATTAAAAACAATATAATTCACTTAAGAGAAATTAAAAGTATGGAAAGATAGATTTACAGTTGTCAATATTGTTGTCACTAGCACAGTCACAAGTCACTTGTGGTTGGTGAATGCCAAAATAACAGCAGATTATACAGGTAGGAAAATCCTTCTCACTAAATAATAGTTGGAGTAAAAATAATGGTTAGTAAATTTGAGTTCTTTAGAAAATGAAACGTTAATCACTTAGAGGTGGCAATTAGCTAGCGATCATAGTGAATTTTAAATATGATTAAGTCAAAGTAAAAAAATAAACATGTAAACGGATGTCTTTATAATAGTGAGGAAGTTAGTGGTTGAAATCACAACTATTGATTTATTGGGACGACTAAGAATATTCCAACAATATTTAATCTTGTCCATACAAAACTGATTAAGTACTAAAAACATATTAAATGTGCCCATTGTTAATAGGTGTATGTAATAAATGTGTCCATTATCAATAAGTGTACGCCTTTTGATAAATATTTATTAGTAAATTTATCTTTACATAATTCTAAATATTAAAAAAAAATATTTTAAATTTAAAAATATAATTTAAATAATTAAAAATAAATAAATTTATGTAACAAGATAAATTTTAAAGAAAAAAAACCAAAACATAAAACAATTAGAAAAACATCATTTCTTTTAATTCTTTTAAATAAATTTAAAGATTCTTTTAAGTAAATTTAATGTTACATAATGAATATTTGTCGTCTTCATTTACTTTTATTTTTCAAAAACATTCAAATGGAAAAATAGGTCGAAAAGATTCTCGTTACACAGATATGGAAAATTGGCATAAATAAATGAATTATGCTGATCAACCGATATCTTGTATAGATACTATAATAATCAGTTAGTATAACTAGGAAATTATGATAAAAAATATCCTTGTATGTGACAGTTTGGCCGAGTGGTCTAAGGCGCCAGATTTAGGCTCTGGTCCGAAAGGGCGTGGGTTCAAATCGTCACAGCTGTCAATCTTTTATTATAGTGAAGAGAAGAGATAGGTATTCACCCATCTGCCTTTTGGCTCTTTCTCCTCAGCCCCCTTGCTTGAAAGTGTTAGCCACTTGACACCAAGTGCTCATTCACTCCAAACTCGGGAAAGAACATCAGTCGATAAGCGTAGCAACAAAGACTGACAGTAGCCCTGAATTTGCAGTTCTTGGGAAGCAGTAATTAATCTCTATGTTGTTGAGTTTCAAGATTTTGTTTTCAATTTATTCTCAATATGGTTGTAAGATTTTGTTTTCAATTTATTCTCTGGAATATGGGTGTAAGACTGGCTCTGGAATATGCTGTTGTGTTTCACGTTTTTAGAAGGGGAGAGTCACTTTTAGCAGGCTGATTTAGTGTCTTGGATTTTTTGTGCTTACTCTTGTGATTTTTTTTTGCTGATTTAGTGTCTTGGATTTTTTGTGCTTACTCTTGTGATTTTTTTTTTATTTTTTATTTAAAAAGCATTTTTATTCTCATGCTATGATGGATAAATTGCATCTCCTTGTTTTAACTCCTCACAATTACTAATATGCTGTTGTGTTTCACGTTTTTAGAAGGGGAAAGTCACTTTTAGCATGCTGATTTAGTGTCTTGGATTTTTTGTGCTTACTCTTGTGATTTTTTTTTTATTTTTTATTTAAAAAGCATTTTTATTCTCATGCTATGATGGATAAATTGCATCTCCTTGTTTTAACTCCTCACAATTACTTCATTTGGAAATATGCAATGGTTGTTTTATCGCATAGTAAGGATTATATAGGGTTACTATTGATATAGAAAAAGAACCCACACAAAATGTTGAAAAACTTAATGACATAATCGTTGTGATGGATCATTAAGTTTAATATGCCTTTCCCTTTCATTGGAATTATTGTTTCATCTCATACTTCTCATGAAGCATAGGGGCAACTTACAACTATTTGGTAAAACATATACAATTCTCTCGAAGGCATATATACTTCTCATGAAGCATGGGGGCAACTTACAACTATTTGGTAAAACATATGCAATTCATGGCCATCAATTGAAAAATGAATTAATTAGTGTCAATCCTAATAAGTTTGATACTACTCAAGATTTCATTTCCAAATTCAAATCTCTATGGCTTCAATTAAAATATTGTAATATTGAGCAAAAGGATGAACAACTCATTTTGGCAGTGCTTTTTAAGTTAGGTGAGTCCTATCTAGTATTTGTTTCCACATTTTATTCAACTTAGGATACCTTGGGTCAAGCTTTTGTGATGCCTACTTTTGATTCTTTTTCTGAATGACTTACTCACGAGTAAGATAAACTCATCCAAATGGGTGCTCTTGGCTCCAAAAATTATAAGTTTCATGCTCTTGTCACTAACCCATCTTAAAATTCAAGGATACAACATAAAATTCGTGTAAAGGGACACAAACACAAAGTACAAAGGAGTGTAACTCTTCAAATTCCTCAGCTAAGAAAGATTTTAAAGGCAAGAAAAGTCCTCTTCAACGTGCTTTTTGTGGAAAAAAAGGTCATTCAAAATCTCATTTCTTCAAGAAATTTCATGTCTTTTCTTCATAAATGAAGAAACACAATTTAAATGTCAATCTATCTTCTTCTAGCAAAGATATTGGAAATGCTAAAGCTCTCTTTGCTACTGCAAGTTTCTCCTCACCTGAATGGATATTTGATTATGGAGCAACCCATCACATGGTTGCACATAATTTGTTTGCTTCCATTAATTCATGCAATACAAAGCATATTTTTATGGGCAACTCTTCACCTTTGTCTGTTCATGGGCAAGGTTCCATTGAGATGATAGATGACATGATCAACAATGTTCTATATGTTCCTAATCTTTCAACGAATTCGCTCTCAATTTATTAGATTGCAAATTCTAGTTTAGGGAAGACAATCTTGTTTATTCTCAATTATGTTGTTGTTCGTGAAATTGAGGATCCTTCACAAATTGTTGCCATAGGGAAAGTGGATCATCATGCACATTTGTACTCATTTTCTCACTTTGTGCTAAACTCCCCTACTAATGTATTACTTGCTCACTCAAATTAGTTAAGTAAATTATGGCATGAGTGATTTGGCACTTAAACTATATCTATCTTCAACAACTAAGTAAGCAAAATATGGTCAGTGATATTCTACCTATCTCCTTTTTTGATGGTGTTTTGTATCGAGTGTGTTCTTGGTAAGCATCCTCAAGATGCTTTTTATAAAGGAAAGTCTTGGAGAGCTTCTCAAGGTCTTCAACTTGTTCACAGTGATATTGCAGGTCCTTTTCCTATCTTGTCTTTTCAAAGAGTTTTCTATTTGCTTACATTCATTGATGACAACTCTAGACTCACTCGGGTCTACTTTTTAAAGAGCAAAAGTGAGGCTTTTGACACTTCTCTTGTTTTCAAAGCCTTAGCTGAAAACCAATTTGGAAAGTCTATCAAATGTTTACGGGGAGATAATGAAGGTGAATACGTCAACACATATTTGAAGACTATTGTGGCACTGCAGGTTTTCAACTGCAACATACTGTGCCCTATTGTCCACAAAAAATGGTGTTTCCGAAAGGAGTAATTGTACCTTGAAGGAGATGGAAAATTGCATGATCCATTCCAGAGGTCTTGCCCCATAGTTTTGGGATGAAGCCATCAATTGTGCCAACTATGTTCACAATCACACACCTCACAAAGCCATCTAAGGGGTGACCCCAGAAGAATCTTGAAGTGGACATAAACCATTTGTTGGCCATTCAAAGTCTTTGGGTGTGATGCTTGGCCTACATCCCCAAAGAAAAACACAAGGCAATGGACATACAAAGTAAGTCTTTCATATTTGTTGGCTACTCAAAAGATGTTAAAAGGTATAGATTACTTTATCCCAACACACATGAGTTGATCATTAGTGGGAGTGTTCGATTTGATGAGCATCCCTCTCAACATCTTGGATCTTCATATGCTTTTCCTTCTTTTGAGTTGACTTCTCTTGCTCATGATTGTGCTTTTGAAGAACAACATGATGAAGTACTTCCACTACTTCCTAATTGGGGTCAAAGAAGAACTGGGTCCTCTCTTCAAAGGACTCCTTGAGTATTTATGGCTGGTGCTTTAGATCTAAAGGATTTTCATGAGGCCCATGGTATTGCAGAGTGGGACACAACCATGGAAGATGAGTATCATTCCTTGTTGAAGAGGTATCAATGAACATATGCAATTTTAAGTTGGTATACCTGTCAACTAGCCTCCCTTTATATTTCATGCACAACATATCTAATAGATGCAGCGATTCTATTATTTCTTCAATTGAATTTTGAGTCTCTGTTAAACCATGAGTTCTATTGCCTCTTTGGAGTTTAATCCCGTTATGATCCTGCTGTATGTGGTTTTATATCACACATCGCTGTCTAGATAATGTATGCCTCAGGCAGATTTGTGATTTTCATTCACTGGCTTTAAAATTATCTCCTCATGAACGATAGGCGCTTCTCAATCTTTTTATATTGGGTAGGTGTACAGTTGGGAGATATGAGTTTGAGGAATGTTGGATATGCTCATTTTCAGCAGAACCCAGCTACGGATGTGGTATTCTATAAACTTCCATTAGACCCATATATTCCAACTTCGCCAACATGTCATACTCTGAAGTGCTGGGTTCAAGTCTCATAGATGTTTTGCTGGGAAAAACGATCGCTACAGGAATGCAATCTTGTTTTATGGAGGTCTGTGTTGCAACCATTACTCTACGTTTTCTAGAGCACTGGTAGCGGATTAGACTGCTGAATCACTGTCCACGATACTTGTGATTTTGCTTATAAAGGTTGCGTTGTATTGTTGTGTCTGCTCTTTGCTTTATTACTCTGTCCATGCATGCATGCAATGAGTGCTCACACCAAGTCTGCTCTTGCCTTTTCGGAAATCACTTGTTGCATGTACTCAAACTAATTTAGTCATCTTATATGCTTATGATGAAGATGCTAGAGGCAAAACCTCAATTTGATCATTATGACCATATGCAATATTAGATTCTTCTTATTATTAATTAAGGGGAATTCATTTTATTTATTAATTAACATAATCACATAATTTCTCATCACATTAATGCTTCAACATCTTCCTTATACTAATCCAAGAAAAATAATTAAACATTTGATTTTCATCATTATATCAATTATACCATCTATAACCATTGTAACCTTGTTCCAAGGAAAACAACTAAACACAATACCAATAATGGATCTTTGTTCCAAGGAAAACAACTAAACACAATACCAATAATAGATCTTTGTTCCAAGGAAAACAACTAAACAAAATACTAATATAGTACCATCCACGACCATGTACAATATTGGATCCATATTCCAAGTAAAATGACTAAACAAAATACCAATATAGTACCATCTACGATGGTATACAATATTGAATCCTTATTCCAAGGAAAACAACTAAACAAAATACCAATGTAGACTTTAGTACTTAATAAACTTTTTAAGGAAGAGTTACTCTATGATGTAGCATCTTTAGATAACCATGATGTGCTTTTGATAGGTGAGCCATCAATATGGGAAAGACCTAAAATTTATCAATCCTTTCCACATAATGTCACCCTCATTATAAGGGATCACACATTGCAAAGTTTTGGAGGTTCTTCCCAACATAGTGGCAGCCAATCATATAGAGACAAGTACCTTACAGTTAGACAAATACATCTAAAGTTCTCTCACTTAACTTAGAAGAGTAATGGGAATTGTTGTCACTCAAACTCTCTTTAAGGGAAAGTCCCACCCTATGAAGGAGGGCCTGGGGCAATGGATAGGCAAGTCACCCACTGTCACCTCAACGACCTTGCCTCTACACTTTAAGGTTAGGCTTTCTAACCTTAAGAGGGTTTTCCTATGGGGTCAAGACTAAATCCTACTGTTGTATTCAGATGGGAAAAGGTAAGGACTTGGTTTGAGTTAAGGTTGACTAACTTCTCTAAAGGGATAATACAATTCAATCGAGAGAAAACAATTTGTATGGAGCTAGAGTAGAAAATGACTTAGAGAACAATGCTCAGTAAATGCTTGGAAATGAAAAGCTTGCATACAAGTGTATCGATATGTCATATCCATGTACCATTCATGATCATTTATACACCAATAATCAATGAAGTTCCAAACCAATGTAAAATATGCTTGATTTGAAACTTAAAGTGCAAATATTAATGTACCACACCAAGCATGATATCAAATGAAAACTTTTGTGAACAAAATTAAACATGAAATCGAACTGTTAGGACAACATGATATAATAGATCCTTCACACATGTACCAAGATCCAACTTTCAAAGCATGTATCAATTAAATAACACAACGAGTTTCTCTTGTGTACACCATCTAATATCTAATAGCAATTTTTTTTAAGTAGATTTATGAGCTGAGCAAGATCACATTTATCACAAGAGATTATTCAACAATGTAAGAGCATTTTTTTGGAACATGTATTAATTGTATCTTTAACTAGACCTCAAGGTTACTATGGACATATCTAAGTATATTAGGACAATAAGATATATAAAATCATGTACCAAGATCCAACCCTTAAAACATGCATCAAGTCAATGATTCTAGCCTTTCCAAGTGTTATTATGTCCACCAATAAACTTTCTTATACTATGAACCATAGAGATATCATCATTGTAGTAATCAAATTGTACCAAGGGAGAACAAATTAACACATATTGTACCTTGAATCATTCAAGTGTGTAAATAAAGATGCATTAGATGAAAGGGCAATAGGGCAATGTGATTAGACCTCAAATGACATGAAGACAAGGAACAATAGGCACTTTTGACAAGGTGTTGAGATGTCTTAGAGTAGGTGTGTGAGTAGAAAATCTAGGAAGCAAGGAAGCATGAAAATGCTACTCTAAAGGAAATCAATTAACCCCTACTTATTCTATAGGTACTTGCAGTTTATAACTGTAACTGGAAGAGGATTTTTTTGACAAAAAACAAAAGGATATAATAGGCCCCTAGATAAGGTTGTTGAGCCTTTTTGTGAATCGTTTGAGTGCAAGAGATGGCATAGATAAGGGAGTCCTCAAAACACTTGGAAGATAAGGTGTCAAACCAACACTTCACAAATTTTATTATACACAATTTTTGTATAGAAAAATAAACCCTTGGACAATAGTTAAGAAGAGGCAACATCCAACAAGATTAGGAGGTCGTTAGGATGTATTTGGCATCATTTGGGTATCTAGGATTGCTGGGAGCAAGACGAGTCCAATATGTTTCTTAATAGATGTGTGGAATAATAAATTACATACCCCTATCCACTTTCATGTATTCAAAAAATCAATACATGGACATGAAGCAATATAAACACTAATAGCTCAATAAAATCATTCCAACATAATGTTTAGGGCATCAAAAGAAAAATGGATTAGATTTGAATCAAAGGTACATCATTTGTGCCCTAGGGTTTGATATTGTAGGAAAAATAGGCAAGAAACAAAAATATCCAAACCCTCACCGAAACATTAACTCTAAAGATGATCAATTTGAGAATAGTCTATCACTAATTGAATGAAAGATGTGCCAATGAATCTCAAATAAATCTAGATTGAAGGCGATACATGAAAAAATTCCTAGATTGCAAATAAATTTAAAAAAAAGGCAAAAAAAGTGAAAATTTGGTTTTTTGGTTTTGGGTGGTTGAAGACAATGATAGACCAATGCCTTTAGGGAGCTATGGGGTCTATATGCTAGATCCAAGTGAATTCTGGGGTTTAAGATGATACAATGTTGATGGCACTAGGAGGATTTCCCCTCAAGCATTGTCTAGGGTTAGAAGGTTCCCTTTATAGTTGGATGGAACATCTAGTTGGTGAATATAACAATATCATGCATCAAACATCTAGTTGGTGAAGATAACGCTATCATGTATCAAACGATGCATTCAATTGTGTATGTGGAATCTATAAATGGCACATGAAAATAACATATGCGACCAATTTGATTAAGGTATGATCCTAGGAAGTAACTTTCATCACCATGGAGCAATGGAATAAGAAAATAAAATCCATTGTTGGAAACTTGATGGCATTGAGCAAGGAATGAAGGGGTTTGCAGAACAACATTCCATTGTTTACAAGCTATTTGAAATCTTGTCAATACTGAAAAAGGGAGCCAAGAAAAGATCAACTCCAAAATCTGGAATGGCAAACAACTCCACATTGTTGGATCCATAATGGTATGTTGAACTTGCCGAACAATGAAAAAATATGAGCATAGTGAATAGAAGTATTATTTAATGAAATGTAAAGTATTAAACCTTTAATGAGTAACACAATGAATAAAAGCATAAATATTGCAAAACAAATGAAAGAAGTGAAGAAAATATGAAGTAAAACAATATAAGCATTAAATGTAAGGATGTATATGTATGAAGCATATTTAAAACTCTTATAATTTAAAAAAAACATCCAATCAATACATAATGTGAATATCAAAAGGTTTATATATAAAAATAACATTAATTATGAAGATATAATAGAAGCATAAAAACATAAAATATCATATATAAACAAAAACATAAGCTAAAGTACATAACATATATGGTTAATTTATTGATTTTATATCCTTTAATCTATTGAAAACCAAAGGAAAAAAGAACACAATCTAGTGGTAACATGGATCTATAGTTTTTTTTGTTCAAATTAATATTATGAGATTCAAAATCCACATGTAGGAAAACATCAACCTAATGTATATGTCAAACATCAACCACTTCTAGGGAGTTTTTATGACTAATGTGTTCACCATGCAAATGGACTTTTAATTAATGAAACCATAAAGAACCAATATTTAACATAATGAAAAGGACCAACCTCCAATATAGTGTTTTAAAATTGATTATCTAGGATTCAAAATACTTATATTATTAAATTAATAAGAATTAAATAATAATAAACTATTATGCAATTTTGCTTATAATTATTAAATAATAATAAAAGATTATTTAATGATTAAAAATTAATTAATTAGAAATTATATATTAATAATATAAAAAAACATTAATGTATCAATTAATTAATACCTTAATGCAATGCATCAATAAAGTATCAATATATTAATGTAACTTGTAATATAATAAATATTTAAGAGTGGAATGTATTAATAAATGTATAAATTAATATATTTTAAATAAATAGATTGCTAAAAAATAAAATAAAAATTAATTATTAATAGTATAGTAAAACATATATACATTAATAAAATATTAAAGCTTCAAAAAATACAATAATACATAATATTAATAAAGTATTAATAATGCATGAATACAATAAAAAAACATTTATAATACATTATAGGATAAAGACATTAATATATTTATAATAAATTATTGTATTATTTAATATATTTATAATAAATTATTGTATTATTTAAATGATACATTAATGATATATAAATATATAAATGAATGTATAAAATACTAAATACATTAAACATTAATGCAATTTATTTTATAAATTAAAGTATTAAAACATTAATTTATGTTTAAATTATTAGATGTATAAATAATTATAACATTAATATAATTTATAAATTAAAATACTAATCTATAATATAATGTATTATTATATTCAATAATTAATAAAAATACATTTATACATTGATCATTAAAAAAAATTGTTAATTAATTAATAAAATTATAAAGTATCTATAAATTAGTAAAATATTAAAATATTATTCATACATACATGGCAGAATCAAATAAGCAAAAAAATAAGTCTCTTTGCTTACAAGAAAAGAATCAGCAAAAAAGATATAACTCTAAGGTGAATGAGAGCGTTATAATTTAATGAGAGCGTTATTAATTTAATACTTTATAAATTAAAGTATTAAAACATTAATTTATGTTTAAATTATTAGATGTATAAATAATTATAACATTAATACAATTTATAAATTAAAATACTAATCTATAATATAATGTATTATTATATTTAATAATTAATAAAAATACATTGATCATTAAAAAAATTTGTTAATTAATTAATAAAATTATAAAGTATCTATAAATTAATAAAATATTAAAATATTATTAATACATACATGGCAGAATCAAATAAGCAAAGAAATAAGTCTCTTTGCTTACAAGAAAAGAATCAGCAAAAAAATATAACTCTAAGGTGAATGAGAGCGTTATATTAATTTGGAAAAATAAAAATACAGAAAAAATACTTATTAAATAAAATATGTATTAAGTATAAAACATTAATCTGTTAATTATTAAATATATGAAATTATGAAATGATTATTGCAATTTAAACATTAATTTTTTATGTAATGTATTATTGTTTTAAATAATTAAAAAAATACATTAATATATTAATATATTTATGAATTAAAAAATATAAATACTTAAATACAAATAAATAAGTACTGACATTGCAATATTACAATCCAAAGTCAGAGTAAACAACACCAGGTGATGATAGTTGGAGCAACAGAGGGTATTGCAAAGTTCAATAAGATATTACCAGCAGATAATTAAACACTAAGATAATATGGAGTTAAGGTTATAGTGCAGTGATATGCGTGGATTCTGTTTGACTCGCCATAGAACAAAATAATGGAGGAAAAATACACCCCAAGGCTTGCGAATCTTTGGGAGGCCAACTTTGAGAACAATTATTAATTTAATTGTTTGGTACGAGGTTCTGTCAATGGTCATAAATTTTAAATTTCAAGGATGTAGTGTGATTATTGTGTGTAAATGTTCACCTTCGAAGCAGATCTTTTACATGCTCACACAGCTGAGCATGTAAAATATCTTCATCGAAGGTGAACTGCATGTAAAAGATATGCATTTATTTCATTAAAAAAAATTAAAAAAAAATGGAACTGTGCACCAACTTGAAGGCAGTTAAATTGCTAATAGTCTCCAACACCATATTAATTAAAAAAACTGAATTGTGCACCAACTAGAAGGTGAATCACATCCTTGCATTAATTAAAATTGCTAATAGTCTCCAACACCATATTATTTTTTATATTAATCTACAACCAATCAGTCATAATAATAATAATGTAAAGATTACTCTGAATCAGTCATAATAATAATAATGTAAAGATTATTCTGAATCAGTCATAATAATAATAATAATGTAAAATAATAATAATAATAATGTAAAGATTACTCTGCTTTGGACTAAGGATGTATAGTCTAAGATTGCAAAAGTCTCAACGCACAAATTTGTGAGGGAGTAAGGGATATAGGTTCATGAGTGTAGATGTCGTGTTCCTGGTTGTGAACGTTGTCATTGTAAGAGGCAGGATCTATTATTAAATATGTATTAAAATTAAAAGCACATCGCACATTAATTTTAGAGAAAATACATATCAATTTACTTCAATATGTTTGCAGTCTTTTCCAGCGACCTCTTTTGTCCTTTACTAATGCAGAATAGTTGTCGTAGAAATCAACTTATTTGAATGCATAAAAATTTGAACATAGAATAAAAAGGCATTAGTTATTTGAATGCATATAAATCTGAACATTGAATAAAAAGGCACAACTAGAATTAGCTAGTAAATGTAAATGCAGTAAGCATATCAATTTCATAGAAAACAGATATTAATATACCTCAATGTGTTTGCAGCGAAAATTCCTGATCAACCTCCTGTGTCTTTTCTTGATGCACAATAGTTGTGTTAGCAATCAACAATTGTCTCCTCTCTCGATATGTAATAACATGTACATAACGAAATTGTCACCTATATGTGTTCCCACTTCCCTTCTTGTCACTTCATTGAAATCTCCACAGAATTAAATTGTCGCCATGCCTTTGAAACGTTACTATAGGTAAACACAATAGACCGACTAATCCACTCCTCTCCCTGGCTCTCATGGCATAGTGAAAAGGCATATACAATAAATGTTTCGGCGACATAGCGATAAACACAATAGACTGGCTAATCCACTCCTCTCTTGGCATAGTGAAAGGGCGGATACATCTCATGGCATAGTGAAATGGCGAATACAAGGCGGATACAGTAAATGTTTCATAGACATGGCGTATGAAACCGTCCATTGGTAAAAAAAAATTAAAAATTAGGGTAATCCACTACTCTCTTCGTTCTCCTCTCATATTGTGTCGGTTATGAAACGCGTGGATACATAAAT
>CBVK0101699190.1:0-10650 GCA_900067695.1 Picea abies | reverse complement strand
TTTAGTTTTCAACAAGTGGAGAGGCCTATTTTTGAAAGTGATTTGATTTAACAAGGGAGGTGGAGACTTATAAAAGAAACCTCTTTTTTGGATTTACAAGGCCACCTTAAGGTGTGAGGAAATATCATACTCCAAGGTTGGTTTAGATGATCTTCTAGTCCCAGTTTAATGTGACAACTTCACAAAATGAAAACTTTGTTCTGAAACTCAAATGGAAAACCTTTTAATCCATCCACATGGAAATCAAGGAAATCAAATATGTTGTGGTTCCTTTTAATATCCCTAATTATTTGTGTGTGATGTGGGGTTTATGAATGCAATAATGAGATCGCATCCTCCTTGTACTGGCTTTTACAAAGTGCTAAAGTCAAATCTAAACAACTGAGTGGCAATAGACAACTCAAGCGTTACAATTTTTCAAAAATAAGAAAAATGCATGGCATAATAAAAAACAATTGCATACAGTGCACAGACCACATGTTTGGAGAGTTATGATAGAGCGAAGATGTGCATGGACAACACTTCTATTCACCCCGAACCCGCATGCACGCAGGAAATTTAGTGGGATGAAATTTTGAAAAACTTCTCCCACTATGGGGTGAAATTCTTCTCTCAAGTGGTGAGTTTAGGTCGGTTTTGACCCCTGCACATGCAAAAAAATAAGAAAAAACACTCTAATAGCCTAAGTCGAAATAATTTTGATTCAAATTTTGAGTATTTTCGAACATCTCTTGGGTTCCTTTTGGCACGAGGGTGAGAAAAAGGAGGTCCCTTAACTATCTAGTTAGGCTATCCAAAAATAACATCATAGAGTTAGTTGGTTAGTGGCTCAAGTAACATAAAGAAACAAGAGATAAACAACAATAAAATAAATCTAAACTAAACAAACAATAACTTGAAATGAATTCACAATGAAAACACAAGAGAGATATACCAAGTAAATTGATCTTCGAATTGATACTCCTTGGATAAATATGGGAACTTATGAGCCCCCTCTTCCTCCTTGGGAAGGTTCTTGAGTCTCTAAGTACAAAGTCTTCTTTCTACTATCAATGGTTAACAAAGGAAAATGGTGAAGAAAAAAGTGATAGACTACTCAAGAGGAGAGAGCTCTAACACTTTCTATGGATGTCCAAAATATTTCTTAGAGGAATATGGCTTCCCAAAGCTAAAATTGAGCAACATAAAAATACTTAAATGCTTTTTTTTTTTGCATACAATATCCCTTTATTTATAGGAGGATGACAAGATTTTTATTTATAGGAGGATGACACGAGTCTTTCGATTGTCAGTCGCACACTCTGCGCACTGTGTGCATTGTACATTGTGTTAGCCTACACGTATATGCACGCATTTCTTTGGTGGAATGTGCGTGGATTTCCAGAATCACTTTTACATAGTTTTATGATTGTCTTGCTAAACTAAGTGTAATCCTTCCATGAATATTGGTAGTATGTTGTGTTTGTGTTAATTTTTTCTTCATCCATTTTATGTATTTTCATTGAGCCCTTTCTCAGTGATAACAGTCCCTTTAATTCAATCCATAATTGTCTTATCAATATTTATTTGTCACTCATTAACTCTCAATGGCGAAGAGAGTGAATGGAAGGAAAAAAAATAGTCCCAAGGCAATGATGGATTAAATGAAATGAAAGTATGATTGTTTGGAGGTGTGGAGGTAGTGAAATCATAGTACAAATTTTGGTGAAATCATAGTACAAAGTTATGGATCCAACTCCAAATTACATATTTTGAAGAGGTACCAATTTTTAAATTTAATTATGGTTTGCTAGTAATTTTTCAACATGAAGTATCTTTGTTTGAGAGGAATACTTCAAATCAAGCCTTCCTCCATCATCTTTCCATAAAAAGAAAAATTAATATATGACATCATCCTCTTTTTTCTTAACCTTCACCTTCACATCCTCCTTTCAATGGTATGTTGTCACCATCTTCTACTATCCCTAACCCTAAGAATAATCCCAACCCTAATATTGGTACACCTTTATAACTCCCTTGCTAGTGTCATTTCCACAAATATATTTTCATAATTCTTCCACTGGTTATGCCTTGTAACACCAGTCTATCCCAATAACTATATACACTAATGAACAATTGCTAGAATGCTCCAAAATTAACCAGGTTGTTACAAGCCACATTACATCACCTAATCCATATTATTTAATAAAAATAGTCCCTCTTCTAAAGCCTACTATAACAAACCTTTCATCACTTCCCATGACCAAAGGTACTTGTTCCAATCTCATTTGCACTCATAATTGTCAAGTAAAATATCAACTATCCATAATCATCCTCAACTATGGTAGAAAAAAAAAATTCATATCCCACAAATTTGTAACATGTCTTCATCTACCTACCACAACTCATCCTTGTCCTTATCATCTAGGATAGGTACGATAGTCTACACCTTCTAGTTAATAAATGTTGTACCATAACCTTTTCCATCGAACCTTTTCAATATGTCATCAAATGCGATGTCTCCCCCCTCAACTGTACCAACTTACTTATGGGTATACCCTATCAAAAACACCCTAATACATTAAATGATGTTATCCACAACATTATAAACTCTTTAAAGAAATATAATATTGTAAGTTTACCTCTACCACAAAACCATATCCTTGTAATCCTATAACAGTCCAACCAATTAGTCTGCATAAATTTCTTTCTCTTTTTTTTATACCTTGCACCACATCATTTATAATAGTCATATACTTCTATGATGCATGCGATAGAGATTATTTATACTAAGGTCCAATTAATTTATCAAGAAATATTTGAATTTTGGGTCTCGATAGAATGCAAAATTAATAATAATTTTTATATTTGAAAATATTTTGAGTTTCCATCTCAGATTGTATGGGATTAACTATTTGAATTTATCTTTAACAACTCCATTTTGATCAGTCATAAAAAACTTATTTTGGGGCTTGTGAGTCCATCCAATTTATCTTAGGGGAGTTAGAGGTATTTTATTATATTTATCCCCTTTCTAAACTTATCTCTATGCATTCTACCAAGGGATGTCTCCCGGTAGGATACCCATAATGGGTCAAATTTGGTGTTCACCAAATTGAGAGATTACTAAATGATTGAATAGATATAAATTCATAAATTATCCCTCTTAAATTTGTTTTTTATCTTTTTCGTGCTTTCACTTTCCTTTTGAAAACAAAGGATCCCTTTCAATTAACTAGTTTATGTGTCATCTGCTTCCAACCTTACTTACCATGGAAGGTGCCTTTGATGAGAAAATTTTGATTTTTGTTTCCCTAAAAATTTGTAATGGTACTTTGATCATGAAACACTACACCTAATTGAACTTTTGATATCAATAATCACCGAGCCTAAAACATGTTTATCCAAATTTTTTGAGTTCTTATTGTTTGGAGTGTTTAGGGGTAAAAATTCAGGTTTAGGATTTGTACTTACAATCTATGGTTACTTATCACAAATTCCATAGGTGTATTCAAGTCCCAATGCAACCTATCATCATTGAAATAGACATAATCCAACATCAAAAGTATTCCTTTCTCTTGTTTCTCTCCATCTTTTAGTAAACTTGCAACAAAACACTCCCTAGCTACATAAGACATTTTACTAGCCTCAATTATTTCTAAATGATTTGGAGATACTATAGAAATAGAGTTTCCACATATGACTAACTCCATTGATTCCTCAGTCTCCAAGCATTTAATGTGGTCATTTGTTCTTCTCAGATCATTACAATCAGGAGTTCCCTTGATTACATGGATTTTATTCTCTATAGTGGGAAACAAATAGTTCTTTAGCATATGATTTTGTCTCGTAAAAACTTTTTATTATTTCATAGTGTCTGATTCTGTCTCCTAAAACCTTTTTCTTATTTCAGTGTGTCCCATAGTCATCTTTATTACTTTGTCAAATATTTAGGTTACCCATAATTTGAAGACTTGAATAATAGTTTGTATGGAATACATGAACTATATGATGTTGGGATTCATGTCATTCATATATTTAGGTCATAATGCATGATTGGATATTTGAAAAGTGCATATTTGGTTTATGATGACTACAACATAGTATATTCAGGCATCAAATTTTTGATATATGTGTTGATTATGGTTGCTTGTCATTGATGTCAACCCTTGAAGAAATCCTGATAACACAAAGGTTTTGGTAATGAACCCAACTTTGTTTGATGTAAAGATGACTCATTATTGTATTTTCATGGTTGATAAGAAGTATAAATGGATGAACACCAAAGTGTTCCCCTTATGGTGAAAGCCCTCACGGGAACACGCTTTTTGGATTGAGTTATCCTAGAAGTGTGGTTAGAGAACCCATGCTTAATTGTGGAACAATGAGATGAAGGTCAGTGAATTTTTCAGTGAACATGTCCTACATGGATAGCGTTTTCCATGCCATTTCCGATGGTATATGGAACATCACATAACTCCTCATGATTAGAGAGTTATGGCCATGTGAAGTTGGAGAACCCTCATAAGTCATATAGAAGCCCCAAAAAGTCAAAGTGTTTGCAAAATAAATTGTTTAAATAATAAAGTTAATGGAGAACTCCCTAAAATAAGGAAAGCAGGATGCTACATGAAAGTATAAATAAGAGGCAAGGCTCTCTCATTTTAATGCCACTTGAATATCATTGAGTATCTATTTTTGTGAAAGGTTATTTGGGCAAGTATTATTGATAGACAAAAATTGCAGCAGAAAAAGTGCGATAGAAAAAGTGTGGAAGAAAAAATGCAGCAGAAAAATCATGGCAGAAAAATAGTGGAAAAAAAAGTGTGGAAGAAAAATTGTGGTAGAAAAAGTGCGACAGAAAAATTGCGGCGGAAAAATCGCAACAAAAAAACTGCGACAAAAAAATCGCGGCAAAAAAAGTGCAGCAGAAAAATCATGGCAGGAAAAGTGCAGTTGGAAAATCGTGATAGCAACATGGTTGGGGTCTATTTATGAGAGATGTGGCACATCTTGTTTGAGGTATGTTTTCTGAGCTAGGGTTTATCTCTTGATATGGTATTGGATGGTCAGTATTCTTTCATATATTAGATTTATTGAGGGACATAATTGGTATTTTGTTGTTGGTATTTGGAATATGGGTATTGGTCTTTCGGTTGTGATGTGTTGCTGAAGTTGTTGGTTTAGCCTGAGGCTACATAATAGTGAGGTTGTGGAACATGGTTTGATGTAATGGTTTATGGTATTTGGTTTATGGATAGAGTGATGATTTTTTTATGGTTATATTGGTGTAAGTCTTTGGTATCTGATTGAAGTACATGTTGGGTACATCATTGAGATGGGTAGTTGATGAGTTGGCACAAACATGAGGTGTATAGTTGATGATGTTGGTACATATTGATGAGTCATGAGGTGTATAGTTGATGATGTTGGTACATATTGATGAGTCATAGTTGATGTGTAGTTGATGCATGGTATATTTTGGTTCAAGTTATTGGTACAATTTGTTTAGTGCGGGTTGATTGGTATAGGTTATTTGTACAGGTTGTTATAGGTTGATAGCGGCAGTGGTTGATTCAGTGACAGTGATAGGATGTTCACATTTGAAATTTATATTTCAGAGAGGTTGGACGGGGCAATGACAAGTGGTTGTAGCCATCTTTCGGTTGTAGCCAGAGAACTTAGGGGGTTGTAGACTCCATTTGGTTATAGCTAGAGAATTGGGGAGTTGGAGCTTCCCTCAAGTTGTAACATAAGAAACTAAGGGGTTGGAGCCTAATTCCAGTTGCAGCTAGAAAACAAAGGAAGTTGGTGATTCCAATAAATTTCATTATTCAAGACACATAAGAAAAAACATTTTGTGGTTTTCTCTCACTTTGGGTTTCCACGTAAAACTATGATTGTTCATTTGTTCATTGAATATTTACTCTGTAGTTTTTGGATGATAATGTTACATTGATATAACACTTGGATTATATGGTTAAAAAGGATTATATTTCTCTATTACTGATTCACCCCCCCTCTCAGTAATCCAACAATTGGTATCAGAGTTGGTTCCTTCAGAAATCAATTTAACCACTGAAAGGTAGATCATGGAGAGAAACAACATGTATAAAAATAGAATACCACGGTTTGATGGACAAAAGTATGTAGTTTGGAGAATAAGGATGAAAACATATATACAGGCACGAGGATTTAAATTTGGCAATCAATTGTAGATGGATACACATCACCAGCAGTTCCGTCGACAACTGACAAAGAAATAAAACTCGGTCAGAATAATTCCAAAGACACAAATGAACTTTTGAATGGTCTTAGAGAATTGGTATTCACCAAAGTTGTAAATCTGCTCAATATATTTGGTATAAAATTCAAAATATTTATGAAGGAGAATCAAAAGTCAAAGAAGAAAATCTTCAAACTTACAGAGGTCAGTTCAAACAACTAAAGATGAAGGAAGATGAGAATATTGCATCTTACTTTTTACAAGTTGATGAAACAGTAAATGAAATCATGGGATTGGGAGAAGAAATCAAACACTCTGTAATTTTTCAAAAGATACTAAGATATCTTCCTATGATATTTGACCCTAAGATATCAACACTAGAAGAAAGAGTAGATCTGAATTCAATAAGCATGGAAAAATTACATAGAATCTTCATAGCATATGAAATGAGAACTGAACATGAAAATCCAGATATAAAAGAAGTAGCTCTCAAAGCATCCAAAAAGTCAAACCAAAAGGGGAATAAAAAAGAAAAATTACATAGCAACAACAATGACGTCCCAGAAGATGATGAAGACTTGGCCAACTTTGTAAAAAGATTGAACAAGGGAACCAACGGTAGGTATAGAGGTAAGCTTCCTTTGATTTGTTTTAATTGTGATGGTATTGGTCATTTTGCTAACAAATTTCCTCATAAGAAAAAGAGAAATGATGAAGGTTACTCAAATAGAAAACAAACATATAAAAGAAAAAGAACTACAAAGGAAGTTTTCAAGAAAAGCTTATGCGCCAAAGAAGACATCTCATCATTAGATGAAGATGAAGTCAGTGACAGTGAGACATAGAGAGTTCTATTCATGGTAGTATAAGAATCTGATAAAGAAGAATCCAAAGAAGAATATGAAGAGGTAGAAGTTGACTACCGAGAAGAATTGATGTGTGTCGTAGAAGTTATCAGAAGAGAAAACAAGAAAAACAAGAAACTACAAGCGGAACTAGACAAGAAATAAGACACTCAAGAACTAGAACAAATGATCAAAAATTTGAAAGTTCAAATAGAATAAGATAAAAGAAATGAAGAATAAATCAAAGAATAGCTAGAAGAAAAAGACAGAATCATTGGAAATTTGGAAACAAATATTGTCACATTAAGAAAGGATCTTCAAAAGAAAAATATGCACAACAACTCAAAATTTTTGGATGACATTATCAGTAGTCAAAAACCTCATCATGATAAGTCTGGACTTGGATACAATCAGACAGAAAAGGGATGAAGCTCCAAAACAACAAAGCAAGAAACATGTCTGGAAAGCTATGCAAAAAAAATTAAAGGGGATAGGAAGATCTACATGGAAGATTATAGGGACACTCATCCACTGAGAGGATTTAGATTTCAAAATAAAAAAATCGACAGATAGGCCTTTGCAAGAAAAAGAATTCATAAGAGTACCTCCTTTCATAATATCTTCAACTCCCAGGTATCAAACTATAATTTTTTGTTTATGTTATGCATGTAATAATTTTGGACATAAATATGTGAATTGCATATCTAAAAAATAGAACACAAACAACTTTGAAAGTCATACACAAAGGGGTTATCCAAGAAGGCCTAGTGAAACACAAAGAAGAAGTTACAAGATGTTTGAATCTTTGAGCAATGAAGTGGAATGTTACAAATGTAATAATTTTGGACACATGGCCAAATATTCCAGAATGACAGTCCCTCCTAGAGAACCGAAACAAAATAACAATAGTCACAGACAAGAACCTTAGAAAAGGATATGGATAAGAAAACAAAATCACTACAACAATGAAGAATGCACACTCGCTCTACAAGATAAGAAAAAAAAAACGTGGTTGGTATGTTGACAGTAGCTCTTCAAAACACACGATAGGTGATAGAGATAGGTTTCTTACATTAAAAAGGGAAAGAGATGGATCAGTTTCCTTCAGAAATGATGATTCAACAAAAATCATTGGAAAAGGCATAATCTGAATTCAGAACAAGAATACAAAGGCATAAAATGTTCTACTAGTAGAAGATATGAAACATAATATTCTAAGTGTGAGTTAAATGTGTGACAAAGATCATAAATTTAATTTTGATTCACAAAAGTGCGAGATAAGAAAAGAAGGTTTAGGAAAATTGATTGCTATAGCTGCAAGAACTTCAAGCAATATATATTTGTTAAGTGAAATTGGAAATGAAAAGTGTTTTCTAGGAAAGGAAGATGAAAGTTGGCTATGGCACAAAAGAATGGGTCACATACATTCTGATAACCTTGTCAAAGTTAGCAAAAGAGAAGAAGTCAAAGAAATGCCCTAGATCACGAAACCAACCAACCCTTTATGCAAGCATTGTCAACAAGGAAAGCAAACAAAGACCAAATTCAAATCAAAAGAATATTCAATGACAAGACCACTAGAAATTGTGCATACTGATCTAGTTGGACCAACTACAAAAAAGGGCTTAAAAGGCGAGAAATACTTTATGTTATTATTTGATGATTATACAAGAATGACTACAGTTTTCTTTGTCAAGAATAAGTTAGAAGCTTTTGAAAATTTCAATATCTACAAGGAAATGGTTTAAAATGAAATCGATTCAAAAATCAAATGCTTGAGATGTGATAATGGAGGAGATTTTACTTCAAAGGAATTTATGGACTATTGCAACAGTCATGGAATAAGAAATAAATTCTCCATTGCTATGACACCTCAACAGAATGGAGTTGTTGAAAGAAAGAGCATGTCAGTCCAGGAAATGGCTCAAACAATGCTAATGGATTCCAAATTGACAAATATTGTTTAGACATAGGAAGCGCATACATTAGTTCACATTCAAAATAGAGTAATGCTTAGAAACAACACTGAAAAAACTCCCTACGAGCTATGGAAAGGAATACTATCTAATGTGAATCACTTCAGATTTTTTGGAAGAAAATGCTACATTAAAAGAAAATATGGAAGAATGGGAAATTTTGACTCTCGTGTGAACAAATGAGTACTTGTTGGTTACTTAAGTACAAGGAAGCCATACAAGTGTTACAACCTGAGATTGAACAAAGTTTTGGAAAGCATCAACATAACAATTGATGAGATAGGTAGACAAGAATTAATGGGAGAAGAAAATGAATCAATGGAACAAATTTATGAAGAAAAAGCAGAAGATGAAAAATAAGTATAAGGAAAAGATGAAGAGGATCTGACAGAAGCAGAAGAGAAAGTCCAGCAAGTGACTCCAAAGAAAACTAGTAGATGAGTACATAAGAATCATCCTTTCAGATTAGATTATCAAAAACAAACATGCAAGATTTGAGACTAGAAGAAGAATCTGTTCACCAAAACAAACACACCTAGCACTCTCATCTACGATTGAACCAACCTGTTTTGAAGAGGCTAGCAAGGATGAATTTTGGAATAAAGCAATGGATGAAGAATTGGATCAAATAGATAAAAATGAAACTTGGGAATTGGTTCCAAGACCAAAGGATAAGAATTTTATTCGCACAAAGTGGGTATACATGAATAAATTGAATGAATATGGACAAGTTACAAGGAACAAAGCTAGATTGGTATGTAAAGGATATGCATGGGTTGAAGGAATTGACTTTGAAGAGACATTTTTCCCAATTGCCAGAATGGAAGAAATCTGATTGCTTTTATCTTATGCATGCTCCAAAAATATTAAAGTGTATTAGATGGACGTAAAATCATCTTTTATGAGTGGGGAACTTGAAGAAGAAGTCTACATTGAACAACCAGAAGGATTTCAGTTGTCAAAAAACACAGATTATGTGTGTAAATTAAAGAAGGCCTTGTATGGTCTAAAACAGGCTCCTAGAGCATGGTACTCTAGACTAGATAAATATCTACAACATGCAGAGTTCAGAAAAGGAAGTGTAGACAACAACTTCTACATCAAGATAAGTCAAGATAGTATTTTATTAATTGAAGTTTATGTTGATGATATTATTTTTGGTAGTGATGATGATAGGTTAAGCCAAAAATTTGCAAAGGATATGCATAATGAATTTGAAATGTCATCATTTGGAGAACTATCCTTCTTTCTAGGACTTTAGATACATCAAATAAAGTAAGGAAATTTTATTTCTAAAACCAAGTATATCAGAGAAATGCTAAAGAGGTTCATAATGGAAGATTGAAAACCAGCCATCACTCCCATGCAAACTAGTTGCAATTTGAGTAAAGATGATGATTCAAATTCTACAGATCAGAGGAAATACAGGTCAATGATTGGTAGCCTACTATATGTGACATCATCGAGACTAGATGTAATGCAGGAAGTTGGACAGGTGGCATGATTTCAAGAAGCACCAAAGGAATCACATGTATTGGCAGTAAGTAGGATTTTCAGATATCTCAAAGGAGAAAAAGAGTTTGGATTATGGTATCCAAAAGGAAAGGATCTATCACTTATTGCC
>CBVK0101699188.1:0-22355 GCA_900067695.1 Picea abies | reverse complement strand
TCACGTTAAGTGTGAGAAAAAGTCAAAGACTAGCTAAAAGTTGCCCCCAAATGATTGAAACAAAAACTGGGCATCACTAGAGGTCAAGACCCCACTCAAAAAATTTCTCATACACCACCGCAGGTCAACAACATATTACAGTGCATAAATATAGCATTTACACATGCCAGAAACCAGCTGAGTGCGGAAAATATGCACTGAAGAAAACTACTAGGGTGCAGAAATTGAAAGTTTCTGTAGGCTAGGTATAGTGTGCAGTGCAGACACGTTTGAAAAATCAAAGAATTTTGAGGGAAAGAGAAAAAAAATTTGTGAAATTTTAAACTCAGGGAGTTTGAATGGATCTCCCATAGACTTAGAGACTGAAATCAGATAAAAAAGAGTAGGCAAAAACAAATGGCCAATGAAAAACCACAATCAAGTCGTATCCCCAATGGAGTCGCCAATTTTGTTATTGGGTAAATCGGTAGATGCAGACATGAACTAATCTCTCTATATCCACCTGGATCTAGAACAAAATAGGATAGGACATGATGCTTTCCCTAAGTTACAATCATTGATCTAACTAGAAAAGAAGGAATTAATGACTTACCTTTGAGATCTCTTCCTTATATCTTTGTTGTTCCTGCTTCACTCCGGTGCTCTTATGAAACCATATCTGCAATGAGACAAACCAACCAAAGCGAAAGAAACTATGATAGATTCAATGAAAACTTAAACATGTGATCAAGGAGTCATGTAATAAAATGAGAATGATTTTATGGGAAAGAAACATGCCACTGTATTATATTGAATAAAAGTGGAAGATACAATCGAAATGCCTTGATGTCGCAAGTTCCCTTTTAGTGTTCCTTCGTCCCAACACACACACATACTTGTTTCAGAGCTTGGATGAAGATGATCTTCAAAAGTTTGATTGGGGAATGCAGATCTCAAGCATCAATTGAAATAGTATTCTCCACACAATATCCAGCCTATTCTTCCAACAATCATTTGCTCAACTTTTCTTAATTGTGATTAACCTTTTCCATGAGGAGCCCATTATTATATAGGAGAAGCTGAAGTGGTTAAAGAGATGAGGATGATCCCACCAGGTTAGAGAAGTCAGTAGGATCGTAACCATACGGACACCACCTGACATCCTAGAAGATTCCTCTTATAGAAACTTCTTGAACCCATTTCCTCTTTTGGATTTCAAATGCCGACGCACTCTACTTGTATAGCAACCTGCGAAAATCCCATGGGCCAACTATAGAGCAGCTGCGGAAATCATTGATTTCTGCACTGTACTATATGGGTAGCCTGCAACGTCCTTTCAAAAAATAGGTTTGCAGTGGAGAAAAAAGGTCACTCTTCTCAGAAAAAACATGATCATGAGGGCCTGACCACATTCGTGCAAAGTCATCATCAAGGTGACCAAAATAATGTGTAACAACCACATGGGGTTGAACTTGCCTGCACCCAATGGTTCTTTGTCTTGGTCATATAGAAGAACCAAGTCACCCTCAACGCACTACCAAGGAAAAAAAGACCTATCATACTGAACCTTAACATGTCGTTTATTCACTTCGATAACCGCAGAGGCATATTGATGATGCTCATCTAGATTTTTTAGGTGCACAAGGCGTTCTTCAAGATTGGATGTGTCAGGTAGGAGCTCAATTTCTAGTTTGAGGGAAGATATTTCACATTCAATTGGAAGGATTGACTCCACATTGTGTATTAACTAAAAAGGAGAAAAATTGGTGGAAGTCTTTATCGAGTTTCGATATTCCCAAAACACAGGGTAAAACATTATATGTTAGTTAGATTTACTCTAGATGATAGTTTTTTGTAAGGTAGTTTTGAGAGATTTATTCACCGCCTCTACTTGTCCATTTTCTTGGGGGTAATAAGGGGAATAATGATCATTCTTAAACCCTACTTTTGATGCTAAATCCTTCATCATTTCATTCTTCCCAGGCTCTCTCATCCTATATAAACAGAGTATCCTTCTTCAGAAGATGCATGAAACGCTTAGTTAAATTGGCATAGTTCAATATGAACTGACGTAAGAAGTTATCCTTCCCCTGTAAACCCTGAAGTTGTTGAATGTTGTATAGGGGAGGAAATCAAAGTATTCCCTCAACCTTAATAGGATCCACCATGATCCCATGCTTAGAGACTAATAATCCTAAGAGGGATAGACCTAATGCAGAAGATGCAATTGTGAGGGTTCAAAGGGATGAGATAGTAATGACATCTCTCAAATAGTAATCAAAGGTAAGCAAAGTGATCTACTCTCTTGCGAAAGTAAGTAGCGAGATCATCGAGGTAAGCTTCGACAATATGTTTGAGATCGTGAAAAGAAAAGGTCATGGTGCATTGGAAGGTTGCTGCGGCGATTTTAAGGCCGAAAGGCATTTTTAGGTATGAAAAAGTATCCCAAGGACAAATAAACACCATCTTGTGTTGATCCTTAGATTTTATTTGAATTTGGTTATATCCTAAAAATATGTCCATAAAAGAAAAAAACTTTTCTTCCCACGCACTCATCAGGAATATGGTATATGAAAGGAGTCGAGAAGTTGTACTTAGGACAAGCCTTGTTCAGGTCTCGAAAATCCACACATACACGGATGGTTCCATGTTTTTTATTCATGAGAATGGGGTTGGAAAACCATTTGATCAAGGGAACTGGGTAGATGAAACCAACATTAAGTAGCTTCTCTAACTCTGACTTAATAGCAGGGGCCTTCCTAGGATTAACAACTCTAAGACATTATCAAACATGTCTAGCATCTGGATAAGTCTTGATCTCATGTTCGAAAAATGCTGGGGTTGATCCCTGAAATCTCTTCGTACAAACAAGCGAATACATCACAAAATTGTTTAAAGAGATCGATGTAGATCTGAATTTCTTCAGAAGAACAATTCGCACCGATATATACATTCTCAATTTTTCTAGGAATTCGAGAGATGTTGATCGTGATGGTAGGAGAAATATTCATGATGTTTCCTTAGGCATAAATACCATGTGTATCTAGCAGAACCACATCGTGACCAACCATCTCACTCAAGGTAGATCTAAATTCATCCTATTCAATCCTAACAAGTTCTGGGAGGAAATAAGAGTGATGATGCATATCGTCCCAAGGCCTATCGAGACCATAAATGGCCTCCAAGATGGCTTGATCCAAAGGTAAAGTATCGTCAAAGAAATCATGTGAATAATACAATTGGGCGACCCATATGGGATCTAGAACGAGATCCTCCTCGTCCCTCTGCAAGGAGAAATGATCTGAGTCAGTAGTAGTGTTATAATAGCTTGATACACAACCTCTGTCGCTGACAGTGGAATTTACATCCCAATGTGTGACTGAGCTTCGCATGACATAGTCAGGCAAGATAAGGTCCAAGGTTTGTTGAAATATGAAGTACGGAAAGGAATGGACCTCATCGACGACGAATACTTATTGGAGATGGAATGAATGTGATGGATTGATGCCACAAAATAAAAGCTACCCATGAGAGAGGAATACATTCCAACATCAACATCCTCGGTTTCCTTCTGATAATTATTGACCACTGGGATTGAAGGTCCAAGTGATGCATTAGAACTAGCATGCGCAAAGGAAAATTGATCAATCGTCACTATTTTTCCTTCGTGAGGAAAACATAAAGTGCGGAAAATATATGACAAAACTATGGTAATGGAATAAGTCCAATTATTCCCTAGTAGTAAATTATAGTCAAGGGGAGAATCAACCACCTCGACATCAACCTCCACTATCTTTCCACCTAACTGGACCGTAAAAGCAGGAATAATTTTGTGGGGTTGAAATGAATGTCCATCAAATGCGATCAACATAGTCATATATTGGGATATAGTCAGAGAGCCAATGGATTTTCGACAGGTTAAGGACATCACGCACATTTCAACACCTTCATCAAATACAATGCATTTGATGGTAATTTTAGTGTACTCCATATGGATTTGAAAGGCCACATTGTAAGGCAAGCGAGGCTTAACATCAATGACGTCAAACTTAATAACCTCTGATCCACATGGGTCTAGATCTCCTAAAGTAGATAAAAAGGCATTCCTTTATGAAGGACACATCTGGAGAACCTCCAAATACAACATCACACAAGGGGTTTGACCCAGATCTTTGACAATCGAATAGTTATGGGAAGCTACGACATTAGGATTGTGGACATAGTGTTTTAGTACTCCTTTCGAAATACGAGGGAGATGTTCAAAATTTTCAATATGCAAGGGTGTTTTCAGAGTTGAGGGAGACTCTAGACCTGTAACAGTCTGTGAAGAACCATAATCACAAGATCTATTGGCTACATCAATCTGAGACTTGACCATATTAACACATAGATGGCCACCTTCATGTGTCGAGGGGTTTTGACTACCTCTCGACGCATTTTTGGTGTTGGAGGACCTTGAAGCCATGTGTTGATTACATGAAAATGTATTGGTCAGTACAATAGGTAGTTATGATAAGAGCCTCGAGGCTTCCTCGATTTTGGGGCATAGGTGGATAAGGTGATCATATTTACAAATTTTACAAGGAAACTTCACCTTCCATTTTTCTTTCTTTCCCTCACCAACATTATTATTTGATCTATTATTGTTAGTGTCATTCTTGGTTTTGTTATTATTTTCCCCACCTTTACGATTATTACCTCGTCCTTTCTTTCTATTCCCTCCTAGTTTCTGGTTACCATTTAGGTTGGCCAATGAGTGTACAAAATGCACATCTGTCAACTGAGTGGGAGTAGAGGATGAAGCCTAAGCTTGTCCTTCTACAGGCTAGATTAGAGAAAAATCCTTCAACTGGTTCATCACCAAGTATGAAGACTTAAAATTTGCAGAGCCAATAATTCCATTGACATGAGGCCCAGGATTTTGTCTAGGGTCATAATTTGACCATGATACGTTAGGAATAATTTCATACAACATCCTAGACTGAGAATATATGAGGTCTAGTTGTTGGGCTTTGAAAATAGCTTCTTCCTCATCATAATGAACCGACAACTAGAAGTGGTTGATAAAGACCAAAATCATCTAACTAAAGTTTTAGTATGTTCCCCCTGGTAGCTCTATGTGCCATTTCACCGCGACCCCCGTGAGGGTGCATTGAAATAGCCTCAAATGAATAGAATCATCATTAAGGGAATTGGATGAGCACCAAATATGAAAAGTAGTAACATGATCACCCAGATCCTCATTAGTCTTTCCCTTGAATATTGGAATGTTCGAAGGAATATTGGTGGGGATGGTGGGCCATCATGGATCGTGACGCACCGGGTCATTCATTAATCTCAAAAAATCTGGCAGATTAAGCATGGATAGAAAATGGACCTGGGGTTGCTGCCTCTAATCCCATGCTTCTAGGAAAGATTGGTGTTGAGGGATTGCATGTTATCTAGGGTTCTGGTATACACCATGGCCCTGTCCAGTAGGGTAATATCCTCCTCCAAATTGATTTATAAGAGGTTGTATGGGCACCATACCTGCAAGAGCGACATAATGAGAGTTATAAACATTCCCCCCATCTAGAGGAGCTCCAGGTTGGGGATTTCCCATAGCGTGAAACTAACTCCCTCTAGGTGTAAATCTAGATGATAGAGGTGGATTTTTCATAGCAAATGCATTTGTTGGAATCGACATGGAGGGAGGAAGGGGAAAGGACAAAATATGGGAAGTAACATGTTTTCCCAGTTGAGTACTCCATCTAGGAGAATTGAGACTAGGATTAGACACGAAAGAAAAAGGAGGTTGGCTTCTAACCATAGGATTCATTTGGGGAATATGACTTCCACCAAATGAGAGAGGAGCATGCGGAGGAGCCATGCCCCCAAGTAAAAAAATAGGATTTGAATTAGTTGCTAGAATGAAGGATGAAAGTTGCGACATCATATTGGGCCTACCAAAAGAAAAAGGGTTAGAGACCGAAGGTATGGGCTGATAATTGTATCCCGACGTACCAAAAAGTGACTTGAAAGGGTTCGTTTATATGGGTCAAGTAGAAACCACAAGATGGGTAGGAGTAAGGATGGGAATCTTTGGCACTAAAAATGTTGCAGCTGAAGGAGTCGAAGTAATCCCACTAACCACGGAATGGATATGAATCAAGGGACTCCTAATGTCATTTCGACTTGACTCAGTACCCATAATTGGATAATCACAAGTCTAGGAGGTGGAGATATATGTACCACGTCTATTAAATTTATGCCTTTTAGAAGGAAACTTCGGTGAAGACTCAAAATGCGGTGGTAACTTCAACAAATGGAGAGACCTGCTAGGATGCTTGTCTTTCTCCACGATGACTCAAGACTCGAAATAGAAAACCAAATCCTAGGGATAGCTAGAAATCATAGAGCACACCAAAATAAAGAAAAAATGTCCAAATGCACACAAACAAGATATGCTAGCTGAAAAGGGGCCTCCCTCACTAGAGTAGGTATGCCTCACCCAAGAGGGGCCTGCGACTCCCTCCAAAATATTGGAGGTATCAGAATCAATTATAAGGTCCCTCATGGGCTTAACAATGCAGTCGATCATATCCCCCTGGTGAGGTAATCCTCCATAAAGGCTATGTGCTGTCCGAATCTTATCTGACTCAGGGTATCTGTAGAATAACCCCTGCAAGTAGCCTATGTGGCTACCTATCTAAAGCAACTAGAGGCACCACAATATAACCAATGCGCAGGCGAATAGCCGTAAGTCTAGTCCATCGCATGGGCAGGGTAACAAAGCCTGAAATATTGAAAACACCACCTCTAACAGAGGTAAAGGTACTAGTAAGACCCCCATATACAAATGAAACCACATAAATATATCTGATGCTAAGAAGGAACTAGAGGGATATCTCTGCAACCAACTTCGCACGACCTTGTGCTTAACTCCAGTATGAGTGGAGCCTCCTGATGTCACTAATTACATGATGGGTTTGACCACTCCCTTGTCAGACACATATGTTTGTTTTAATATCCTTGGAGAATTTTACTCACAAAATCCTATTCTAAGGCCCTATGTCCTATTCTTGTTTGTGTACCCTGAGAAATAAAATCATTTCTAATCGATTTTAGTTAATCAACGTTACTTTTAATGGCTTTGTTTATTCAAGAGGTGTGGTCGTGAAACTGATGATATTATGACTCATCATATGAAAGAAACAAATATAAAAATACTGCTAAGGCGTAATCTTAAATTCTCAAGAGATGGCGAGATTTTAAATGCAACTTTCAATGTAATTTCTACAATTTCAATAAAATGCAATCTTTCCACATGTGTCAAGATCAATACTAGATAATCAAAAGAGAAAATTCTATAATGGATAATGAGAATTGTTTTTTGTATTTTCGATATAAAGAAAAGAAAATGCAAGGACTGAATAACAACTTCACATACTGACCCTACTACAAGCAATAAGACACAAGCCAAGCAGGATACCAAGAAGAAAACACTCAGACCAATGTGCAAGGACGACCAATGAAAAATATGATAAGAAAGAATACCGCCCAAAAATTCAACAATAAGAAGGTTTCCTATCACTTTGTAAGCACTTAACAATTAGGATAGAGACCCAATAAGAGTCAACAACTAACCAAACTCACCCAACAAAAACCAAACTTAGCCAGTAAGCCTAAAGTGTTGATGTACATGACTGTTTGAGCAAAACTCATGTATGTACATGCCCTACAGAAGGACAACTCACGTATGTATATGTCTGTCAAGGGAAAAACCATGTATATATAGTAAAACACTTCTAGGGCAAGGATTAATCCAAGAAAATCAGATGCAAAGTAATAATAGGCTGTCAAGCAATAAGGCGAGAAGGAAAGTCAGGCTAACAGAGAGAAAGTCAAGGATAAAAACACTCCAAACCCCAAACAAAATATCAATCCCTAGTATGGTCGCCAATTCTGTTACGAGGAAAATCTCTCTATGGCATGGGGTAAACCGCAACAGACAGAATGACACGTAGAAATCAAGTCTAATCCCAAGTATGATATATAAATGAAATGCTAACAAGACAAGTTCAAGAGCCTACCTCATCCAGACGTTCGATGAATACCACCATTGAGCACACAAATCCAATATTTATAGATACAACTTGTCCTAAACAATCAATATACACAAGAATTTGGTGATAATATATAATGTTAGCATATAGATTATCATAATCCATTAACATACATGACAAATACGCCCATGGAATAATAATTCAAATATTTGCAAGATATCAATTGGACGAGAAAAGAGTTTTTCTATTAAAATAATCAACAAAAGTATATGACTGACAAACTTCTATGTCGACACATCTCGGAACCAAGAAATTAATTCCCTCCAGCTGGGTCTCCACCACTTCAATCCTCCACCAAAGGGAATCTCATATAAAGGATACAATGAGGTTCTCCATCACAAAGAAGGAAAATCTTGGGGGCTGAACAATGAGTTCAAACTTTCAAGGATAAATGGATACATACTCAATATGAAGTGAAATTTATCGAGAGTATCTTTGCTCTCAAAATTTGAATTCTCTCCTTTTTTCAAGGCTTGGATATGGCTCAATTTATAGCCTTCAAATGGAACTCAAGGGACGAGTTGGAGCATTTCCAGTATATGGAAGGTCAAGGATCATGGATCTCGTGACGTGACTTGGAAACCCGACATAATTTTTAATTTTGAGCACCAAACCCGATGTACACATGCTGTAGTGGAGCAACCTACGTATACACTAGTTGTCTAACTAGTAGGGCGTGTATATGTGAAACAATGTTCTTTTTGGATCTATAAGGTAAAAAAGGGGACTTCACGTATGCATAGGGAAATGTAAAGGCCATCCAAGCAAGTTGCATGGGGTGAGGAAAATTTTTCTAAAAAATATGCCCCCTAATGTGTGAGGTCAAAGGAGTATTTGCGATGGACAAAATAAATTATAATTCCAAGAAGTGGAGTAATGGAGATTCAACTGGAAGTGCTAGTTACTCATGAGAATATGACAATCCATAATGACTTTGTACACATGGTTTCCAATATGAATTACACTACAGATCCATGTGGAAATATACCAAATAGTTTTTCATGGCCATGAATATGAAATACAAAGTAGACATATGCCATAGGTTGTCATAGTCATGAACAAGGCCCAGTGGAATCCAGTCTCAAAATCAATCTGAAGATATTTGTATATAATGGAGTACAATTTTATCTCCCATGATCATTGAAGTCATATAGGTACTAGTCCAATGAAAGACAAAAACAAAATATGAATGCTGCTACTGTAAGTTGGAGGTGTTCTACACTATCCACTAAAGGTGCAAGTCTACATCATGTGAATAGAGGAGTTGATGTCAAACACAATGAGATTTAGTTTGATTACCGATCATTAAGGTATACCATTAACAAATGCTAGACAATCTATCAATAATGCAAGTAGGTATCAAGGCACCGAGTACATTCCTACAAGTGTGAATAAGGGTGTTGAGGTATAAATCTTGAATAATCCATCGATCAAGAGACATTTATGTATTTCCAACTATCAATGGCGGGAGAGCCTGCCACTGATGACTGTAAGCCTCTAGGTACTCATAGGACTCTAGGTCTCATTTCCAGAAAATATGAGCCGAAGTCGATGGAAGCAGAACCTCTGAAAGGAGAGAATTAGGGCATATTTCAACAGTCAACATGAGGTACAAAGAAATAGCTTGATTATTAGGAGGATCTCATATGAATAATATGTTCATGAACCAATGACCCTCTACGTCTTTCACATGCATTGGATGCAAGTAGTGCACATAAAATACTCTCTGAATAACAACAAATAAGGAAGACTGTTGACAAAGGTGAGGAAACCACCAATAAGGATAATGACATCCAAGACACTACATGAATCCCAATGTGTGAATATATTTCTTGCCGTCGAACACAAGGGAAGCCCCTTAGTCGATGACCAATGAGGAGATGTCCACTGTTGGGTTCAAGTTTACCTACCCATAATGAAAGTAGGACCAATGTTCGTGGTAGGACTACAACTTCATGTGACTCTGATACACACTGAGGGTATGATCGACATGCAAAGTCAAGAGTTCTGAGAAATGGATGACATAGGCTTATAGGCTTCCTTTGAAGAAGAGAATGAGACATATGGATAAATAAGGCAACATAGAATTGATGATGAAACTTTGTGATGAAAGAGGCATCAACAAACTCTCCATAGGGACTAGAATAATTACTAGTCAGAGGAGTAAACTCTAAGTAACAAGCTCAAATTCCTAAGTTCATGCTAAACCCAAACTCTGGATGATAGTGGACTCAAAATTTTGTGCTCTGTTCAAAGGTGGTACGATTGCTGTCGATATGAGATACCATTATTTTCTTGTCCATCTTTTTTGTTTTTTCATAGGAAAAGAAATGCTATGATACAATAGAGGAAACACGTGTCATGAGTAAGAAACTAGCTCCAAACAATGGAACATACCTATGCACAATGCAAGGAAGTACAAGTGGGGCATGGACACTCGGGGGAAGTTTTCCTCTTAGGGTATAGGGTGTTAAGCTACAAAGGATATAAACAAGGATTTGCTTGGCTAGTGATGAAAATTCTTGAGGTAAGAGGTTTATAACAAGAAAGTGAGAACGAACAATAGGCTCAATACTTCAAGCAGGAGGATGGAATGCAGTTACAACTTAACTCCAAAGAATTTCCTTTTTTCGTAAATTTAGTCCCCTAGGACCGAAAAAGTATAAAATAATACCCAGGAGAAATATTCTAGCCAATGTTGACTAGAGTGTTCCTTTTTCGTAAGTAGTCTACTTGGTCCGAAAAAGGGTTAAAATTTCTCCAAATAGACGTCCTTTCAAGGCCATTTAACGAGTGTGAAAGAGACAAGTTCACTCGACAACATTTTCACTTTTTTAGAGAGTCGAAGAAGAGCTTAAACAAGACTCAGGGGTGGGAGTCCCATAGGTGAAGGTCATAATGCTTATGACTAAGAATATGAGGTTCAAGTGCAAAGTCATGTCAGAACTATAAGGAACTCTTGGTCCTATGGAATAACTTCTACATGGGCACCAAATGGCACAAAGGTTCTAACTAGGGTACCCATGTTTGGTAAGCCTCTACCACTTAATAACGACACTTCTCACAACAACAATAATGTTCAGTGTCTCTAATAAATGGGTTTGTTCCTAAGGTATATAGATCACAATCATAGGACAATGCAAAAATGAAAAATGGAGTGACAACCTATCCTATATGCTGGTGAAAGAAAATACATGTCAAAGGCATGAACAAGCGATATGAAACTAGAAACTGCAAAAATCCTGGATAAAACCACCAAAACCAATTCTTTCCATTGTACTATTCGTCCATAAGGTCAAAAAATCAACACAAACTATATAAAGTGGGTAAAAAATTTCTACTAATAGTAAAAATATACCATTTTACCATGCTATTTGAGTTTTTTCACCCACATAGTGCATTTTAGGCCATTTTGGCCACGATCTTCAAGTTTGGATTGTGGGAGCTATGATCAATGAAATTCACAACCATCTAGACCAAGTAAGTGCCCTTCCCATCCTCTTCATTTTCAGTGGTTTAAAATTCAAATTTAGTCCTCATTTTTTGAGTTTTGGAGGGCACAACATGTAAACTAGGGTGTACGCGAGTGATAGTTCATCGGTCCGTGTACATGCCTCCATGTACACGGGAAAAGAAAATCCTACCTAAGTATATGTGGCCCTATATGTGGTTGTTAACATGATATCCTGCATACAAGTCCGCAAACAACTTTTTATAAAATTTAACTCAAAAAATGACTTTCCTTTGGTAGGATGGTGATTGAATGGAGGGAGAGGGAGCATGAACAGGTAGATGCAGTAGTGGAAAGGGATGCATGGGCCCAATTAAATTTAAAAATATGTGGCCTTTATAAATTTTGGGCTCTCAAAGGAATGAGGGCTCAAGTGAGGTTACTCCAAATGCTCGTAAACTATTGGGATCCAGAGACAGAGGCCTTCAATGTCGATGGGGAACTATTGAGGATTGAAGTGGACAACATATATTTTATCAGATGATTGTCTCACTGGGGTGAGGTAGTGAATCTCAAGGCTTAGGGGGTTGGGGGTGGTATGACTATGGAGAAGTACATTTCCACCCACTATGTTGTAGGCACAGATAAAGTAGGGAGCCAACTCCCAATCAGGGTGATCGAGAACTTGAGTTTAAAGATCATTGTACTTGTTCTTACACGGATCTTGGGGTCAACCTTATTGCACCAAGCCTCAAGGCCACTTAGATTCTATGCGGTGGATTGTTTATGACCCACTGTTTATGACTGGTGTACCTCACTACTGGCTAACATGAAGGGCCGACTGACATATTACAAACATGGAAGAAAGAGAAACTTTGGATTTGCATCTATTCTGTGTAGTTTTTCCTTTGAGCAGGTTCCAGGCTTGAGCCCTATAGTAGAGATAATTCCACATGGATCGCATGATCTAACTATGTCACGGTGGATTGATGTGATGAGGCATCTAGGAGGTGGTAGGGTGCCAACCCCTTACAATGATGAGTTCTTTTTCTGGTGGTGTCAATAGGTCATATCCATTGAAGACTAATCTTATCTTGGGATCGACTATAGAGGGGATCCAGATATGCCTTTGCCACTAGGTTCTTCCTACAATGATATTTGTAAGAATTGTTTTAATATATTTCATTTTTTTGTGTTTTTCAAAAAGAATAAAAAACAAAAATATTTTTGTATGGTATCAAGTATTAACAATTTCTTTGTCATACAGATGTAGGTCCGTGACGACCAGATGGATTTGCATGACATTGGAGGAGGATATGGGGAGATGAACATGAGGGAGTAGATGCAGAGAGGCTGTTGAAGAATGTGCAGGGGAACCGGCCTCAATTTACGCACATGATTCCTATGGTTCAAGTGGAGGATCTGCCAGAGGCTATGCAACGACAAGTGGTGGGTGTGCCTTGTGCGTGGGTGCGACTTTTCCAACGTCTCGTAAACACTATACTATGATATCATGATACGGATCCAGTTCCACGGGCGTAGATTCCATTGTCATATATATACTGACCATATATGTATTTTGAGGGTGTGAGCCCCATTTTGTACTATGACACCATATTTTTTGAAAAGATGAAATATAAAAATTTTGGTCTTCGAATTTACTTATATATGTTACAATGTGTACATGCATGAATGTTTTTTCTTTAATTTAGTTATGTGACAAATTCCAATATAAAACATAATTAGCATATGCATTAGATACATAATTAGAACTTCTAGGTATGTGATTATAAGTAAGAAAATCAAAGTATCATTCCAAAAGTCATACCCGTAGGAATCGTCGGAGTAGAGTAGGGTCTCACACATGGTAACTGCCATTTAACTGACATATGACCAGCTAGGAGTCCAAGCGAACCTCTAAAGACTGAACACCATGTGAAATGGCGTCGCATAATAGTTCTATAACGACACTATACTCAACCACATTATTTGTTGATGGCTCCAGATCATCGCCACCTAAAGACACCAGTTGACCATTGGGTGAGTAAATGACCTAAGCGACGAAAGCTATGTTATGCGTATGACGACTGACACCGTCTGCAAAGATACACTAGTATACAAAGTGTCACGCTTGAGCTTGAGGGCTCAAGAATATATTTTTAGGTAGAGCCCATTTCTTGGCTCATCCAACATATTCCCTTCATAATATTCCAATTCTTACTCAGAAGTACAGTAATAGAGTGCTCAAGGGAAGGACATGCAGGAAGAGAACTATTCTAAAATAAAGAAATCGTAATTAGGGAAAGGACCGAGACCAATTGAGATAGTTATGAATCAATTTATTTAATACAAAAAGACGGGGGAATATAACAGAAAGAAGTGATCATGGAAGAATTGACCAGTTTGACTGGTTACAAGAGACTTTCTAGATTCCAACTCTACCCTTATTCGCTAACAAGGAAAGGGCCAGAGGAGAGGAAGTATTTCAAGACAACAAGGGCTGGAGATATTCGTAATACTGAACTCCTTTCTCTAAAACAAGTCACATGATATAAGGACTGTGCCACATGGGGTTGAAATTTCATGCTCCCAATGGTTCTTTGGCTTGGTGATACATGAGAACTAAGTCACCCTCAGCTTACTATTAAGGATAGATAGACCTATAATATTGAACCTTAACACAATGTTTATTTGCTTTGATAGACATAAAGGCATCTTGACCCTGCTCATCTTAATTCTCTAGGTGCATAAGGAATTCTTCAAGATCGAATGTATCAGGTAGGAGCTCAATTGCCATTTTGAGGGAAGGGATTTCACATTCAATTGGAAGGATTGACTCCATGCCGTGTAATAAATAAAAAGGAGAAAAACTGGTGGAAGTCTTTTCCAAGGTTCGATATGCCCAAAGCGCAGGGTAAAGCATTAGATGCTACTCAAATTTACTCTGGTTGGTAGTTTTTTGCAAGATGGTTTTGAGAGATTTATTCACTGCCTCTAATTGTCCATTTTCCTTGGGATAATAAGGGTAAGAATGACCATGCTTAAACCCCATTTTTTATGCTAACTCCTTCATCATTTTATTCTCAAATTGACTGCCATGATCAAATCTCCTTTGGGATTCCAAACCAGGCTATAATTTGGTTGAATACGAAGAATGTTGTCATCTTACCATTGGATTTAATGGTAGGCATGGCCTCTGCCCATTTAGTGATGTAATCTATGACCACAATAATATGTTGATTCCCCCCAACCAAAGATGGGTTATAGTCCATAAAATATACCCCCCACTTAGTGAAGGGACCAACGGTGATGACTAGGTGAAGAGGGGATGAATGCAAGAACATTTTCTGAGTGAACACCTAGCAAGGGTGACACTTCTTGATAGTTTGAACACAATCTTTAAAAATTGACGACAAAAAATAATCGGCTCGCAAATGTTTTTGGGTTGTTGCAAGCCTAGATATATGATCACCACAAGCCCCACTATGACATTCATTGAGAATTGACTCAATTTCCTCATGATTCAAGCAACGACACAAAATATTATCTAAGCCTCAACAATACAAAGTGTCATCAATGATAAGGTAGTTTTTTCCTTGAAGATGTATACGTCATCGATCGTCTCTCGACAGATGTTGGGATAGCTTCAAGGTTTGAAGATAAATTAGAATGTCTCCATACCAAGGGTCTGAAGACGAGATAAGGAAAATATTTCCATCTACGAATGAATCCTCATGAATAATTTCCTCATATAGTCAAGGGAAGTCTCATATCAATTTAGAAAAAACTAGCACTTTCTTAGACTTTGTCGAAGAAAATTTGAGATCAAATTCTTGCAAAATAACAATCCACTTATTGTATTTCCCCCCTATGATAAGCCTGGTAAGGACGTATTGAAATGGATTGATATATGCAAATACAATAGTTTTGAAAAGTAATATATAATGCCGTAATATTTGAACTACATGTACGACGACCAAGGATATTTTTTCTACGTGAGAGTATTTAAGTTTAGGACTGATTAAGTTTCAAATGAGATAATAGACAATGTGATCATGGAGCTCATCGTCCTCCTGAACTAGAACCATACCAATCATTCCTTCAGACGTGATGATATAAAGCAAATAGTCTCTACTGTAGTCTAGAGGTTTTAGTAGAGGCACCAATACTAAGGATTTCTTAAGAGCATCGAAGGATTCCTGGGCTCACTCATCCCATATAAATGAAGTATCCTTCTTCAAAACAAACATGAAACCCTTAGTTAAATTGGCATAGTTCACCATCAACCGACGTAAGAAGTTAGCCTTCCCCTGTAAACCGTGAAGTTGTTGAATGTTGCGTGGGGGAGGCAATCAAAGCATTTCCTCAACCTTCATAGGATCCACCATGATCCCATGCTCAGAGACTAAGAATCCTAAGATACGACCAGACCTAACGTAGAATATGCACTTGTGATGGTTCACACAGATGCGATAGTAATGAAGTCTCTCAAATACTAATCGAAGGTGAGTGGAGTGATATACTCTCTTGTGAAAGTGAGAAATGAGACCGTCAAGGTAATATTCGACAATATGTTTGAGATTGTGAAAATAAAAGGTCATGGCATGTTGGAAGGTTGCTCCAGAATTTTCAAGGCAGGAAGGCATTTTCTGGTATGCAAAAGTACCCCCAGAAAAAATAAATTTCATCTTGTGTTGATCATTGGGTTTGATTTAAATTTGGTTATATCCTGAAAATCCATCCATAAAAGAAAAAGATTCATTTTCTGTGCACTCATCAAGAATCTGATCTATGAAAGGAGTCAGGAAGCTGTCCTTAGGACAAGCCTTGTTTAGGTCTTGAAAATCCATACATACATGGGTGGTTCCATGTTTCTTACTCACGAGAATGGGGTTGGACACCCGATCGGTCAAGGGAATAGGTTAGATGCAACCAACATTAAGTAGCTTCTCTACCTCTACCCTAATAGCAGGGGTCTTCCTAGGATTAACAACTCAAAGACGTTGTCTAACAAGTGTAGCATCTGGATAAGTCTTGACGTCCAAGCGAATACAACACAAAATTATTTGAAGAGATTGATGTAGATATGAATTTCTTCAGGAGAACAATACACACCGATATATACATTCTCAAATTTTCCAGGAATTCGACAGATTTTGATCGTGACGGTAGGAGAAATATTTTCCATGTTTTCTTACATAAATACCATGCGTATCTAGTAGAACCACAATGTGACCAACCATCTCACTTAAGGTAGATCTAAAGTCGTCCTGTTCGATCCTAACAAGTTCTGAGAGGAAATAAGATCGATGATGCATACCATCCCAAGGCCTATTGGGACCAAAAATGGCCTCCAAGATGGATTCATCTGAAGGTAAAGTATCGTTGAGGAAATCGTGCAAACAATATGATTGGGCAACCCATACGAGATCTAGAGCGAGATCCTCCTTGTCCGTCTACCAGGAGAAAGGATCTAGGTCAGTAGTAGTGTTAAGAATAAATTGATACACAACCTCTGCCATTGACAGTGGCATTTCCATCCCAATGTGCGACTGAACTTCGCACGACATAGTCTGAGAAGATAGAGTCAAAGGGTTGTTGAAATACAAAGTACAAAAAGGAACAAACCTCATCGACAACGAAGACTTACTAGAGATGGCGTGAATGTGATGGATTGGTGCCATGAAATAAAAGATACCCATGAGAAGGAATACATTACGACACATACATCCTCAATTTTTTGCAGAGAATTATCGATCACTGGGATCGAAGGTCCAACTGATGCATTAGGAATAGCAAGCGCAAAGGACAATTGATCAATCGTCACTATTTTCCCTTCGTCAGGAAAAAATAAATTGCAGAAAATAGATGACCTGACCGTGGTCATGGCATAAGTCCAATTACACCCTAGTAGTAAATTATAGTCAAGGGGTGCATCAACCACCTAGACATCAACATCTACTATCTTTCCACTTAAATGGACTGGAAAAGTGGGAAGAATTTCGTGGGGATGAAATGAAAGTCCATAAAATGTGGTGAACATAGTCATATATTGGGATAGAGTCAGAGAGCCAATGGATTTCCAATAGGTTAGGGACATCACACACATTGCAACACCTTCATCAATTATAGTTTTATCTTAATTTTTGTGTACTCCACATGGATTTTAAAGGCCACGTGGTAAGGCAAGTGAGGCTTAACATCCGTGATGCAAAACTTAATAACCTCTGAGCCACATGGGTCTCAAGATCCTAAAGAAGATAACAGGGTGCTCCTCTATTAAGGACACATCTGGAGCACCTTTAAAGCCAAAATCGCACAAGGGGTTTGACCCAGATCTTCGATAATCGAATAGTTCTGGGCAACTCTGGCATTAGGATTGTGGGTAGAGCATTTTAGTACTCCTTTCAAAATATGAGGTGACGGTTCCAGCTTTTTGATATGCAAGAGTGTTTTCAGAGGAGGGGGAGTCTCTGGACCTGTAATAGTCTATGAAGAACCTTAATCAGGAGATTGAGTGGCTACATCAATCTGAGACTTGAACATATTAACACATAGATGGCCACCTTCATGCGTAGAGGGGTTTTGACTCCCACTCAACACATTTTTGGTGTTGGAGGACCCTGAAGCCATGTGATGATTATGCAGAAATGATTTGGTCAACACAACAGACGGTTGTAATAAGAGCCTCGAGGGTTCCTCCATTTTGGGGCATAGGTGGGTAAGGTGATCATCTTTACAAATTTTACAAGGAAACTTCACCTTTCATTTTTCTTTCTTGCCCTCACCAACATTACTATTCAATCTATAATTGTTAGTGTCGTCCTTGGAGTTATTATTATTTTTCCCACCCTTATGATTATTACCTCATTCTTTCCTTCTATTCCCTCTTGGTTATTGGTTACCATTTGGGTTGGCCGACGACTGTACACAATTCACATCCACCGACTGAGTGGGAGTGGAGGACAAAGCTAAATATTGTCCCTCTACAGGCTGGCTTAGAGACAAATCCTTCAACCGGTTCATCACCAAGTCTATAGACTTAGCATTTTTAGAGCCTATAACTCCATCGACATGAAGCCTAGGATTTTGTCTGGGGTCATAATTCAACCGCGACACGTCATGAAGAATTTCGTACAACATCCCAGACTGAGCATATATGAGGTCTAGTTGCTGGGATTTGAAAATATCCTCTTCCTCAGATGTTACTTCAGATGTAGAAACATCCTTCAAAATATAAGGAAATAATGACTTAAGGAACCACTCCAATAGAAACTATGGAGGAATGTAGGCTTTAATCAACCTCTTCCTTATACACCATTCTTGGATATGGTCTGACATATGCATGGCCTTATCTTTGAGAAAGGTAAAAAAAAGTTCTATGCCGTCATCATAATGAACCGACAATTGGAAGTCGTTGAGAAAGACCAAAATAATCTGATTAAATTTTCCGTATGTTCCCCCCAGTAGCTCAATGTACCATTTCGCGGCGACCCCCATGAGGGTGTGTTGAAATAGCCTCAAACGAATAGAATCATCATTAAGGGAATTGGTTGAGCACCAAAGATGAAAAGTAGTAACATGATCACCCAGATCCTCAGTAGTTTTTCCCTCAAATTTTGGAATGTTCGAAGGATGCTTGGAGGGGAAGGGGGGCCATGAAGAATATTTATGCATCAGGTTATTCATTAATATCAACAAATCTGGTAGATTAATCATGGATATAAAAGGGATCCAGGGTTTTTGTGTATGAGCCCATGCTCCCAGGAAAGATTGTTGTTGAGGGATTGCAGGCCATCTAGGGTTCTGGTATACACCATGGCCCTTTCTGGTAGGGTAATATCCTCCTCGAAACTAATTCATAAGAGGTTTTATGGGCACCAAACTTGTAAGAATGACATGATGAGAGTTATAAACATTGCCCCCAGCTGGAGGAGCTCCATTCTGGGGATTTTCCATATTGTGAAACTTACTCCCTTTACGTGGAAATCCGGAGGATAGAGGTGGATTTTTCATAACAAATGCATTTTTTAGAATCAACATGGAGGGAGGATGGGGAAAGGATGTAATATGGGAAGTAACATGTCCTCACAGTTGAGTACTCCATTTAAGAGCATTGAGACTAGGATTAGACCTAGAAGAAAAAAGAGGCTGGCCTCCAACTATAGGATTTGTTTGGGGAATATGACTTCAACCAAATGAGAAAGGAGCATGCGAAGGAGCCATGATCCTAGGTCCAAAAATAGGATTTGCATTAATTGTTGTAATGGAGGATGAAAATTGTGATGTGATATTGGACATACCAAAAGAAATATGGTTAGAGACCGAAGGTATGGGCTGAGAATTGTATCCCGACGTACCAAAAAGATATCTGAAAGGGTTTGTTTGTATGGGTCGAGTAGAAACCACAGGCTAGGTAGAAGTAAGGACACAAACCTCCAACACTAAAACCGTCGCGACTGAAGGAGTCAAAGGAATACCACTAACCATAGAAGGAATAGGAGTCTAGGGACTCTCGATGTCAATCAGACTCAACTCAGTACCCATAACTTGATAATCACAAGTCTGGGAGGTGGATATATATGTACCACATATATTAACTTTACACATTTTAGAAGGCAACTTCGGTAAAGACTCAAAATGGGGTGGTAAATTCAACAAACGACGAGACCTACGAGGAGGCTGGTCTTGCTCCATGATGACTCAACACTCTAGATATAAAACCAAGTCCTAGGGCCGACTAACAATCAGAGAGCACACCAAAATAAATAAAAAATGGCCAAATGCACACAAACAAGATATAGTAGTTGAAAAGGGGCCTCCCTAACTAGAGTAGGTATGCCTCTTCCAAGAGGGGCCTGAAACACCCTTCAAAATATTGGAGGTATCAGAATCATTTATAAGGGTCCTCATGGGCTTAACAACGTAGTTGGTCAGATCCCCCCGGAGAGGTAATCCTCCATAAAGGCTATGTGCTATCCGACCCTTATTTGACTCAGGGTACCTGCATAATAACCCTTGAAAGTAACATATGTGGTTAGCTATGTCAAGTAACTAGGGATACCACAATACAACCAATGCGTAAGAGAACATTCGTAAGTCTGGTCCACCGTATGGGAAGGGTAACAAATCCCAAAATCTTGAAAGCACCGACTCTCATGGATGTAAAGGTACTAGCAAGAACCTCATACATGAATGAAACCACATAAATATATTTGACACTAATAAGGTATTAGATGACTATCTATGCAACCAACTTCGTACAACCTCGTGCTTAACTCCGGTGTGAGCGGAGACTCCTGAAATCATTAATTACACGATGGGTTTCACCACTCCATGGTCAGACACATATGTTTAGTTTAATAGCCTTGGAGACATTTACTCACAAAATCCTTTTCCATGGCCCTATGTCCTATGCTTGTTTGTGTACCCTAAGAAATAAAATCGTTTCTAATCAATTTTAGTTAATCAACATTACTTTTAATGGCTTTGTTTACTCAAGAGGTGTGTTCGTGAAACTAATGATATTATGAGTCAACATATGAAAGAAAAAAATATAAAAATATTGCTAAGTCCTAATCTTAAATTCTCAAGAGATGGTAAGGTTTTAAATGCAACTTTCAATGCAATTTTTACAATTTCAATAAAATGCTATCTTTCCACATGTGTCAAGATCAATACTAGATAATCAAAAGAGAAATTTCCGTAATGGAAAATGAGAATTTTTTTTTGTATCTTCGATATAAAGAAAATAAAATGCAAGGAGTGAATACAAACTTCACATACAGACCCCACTACAAGAAACAAGAGACAATCCAAACAAGATACCAAGAAGCAAACAGTCAAACCAATGTGCAATGACAACCAATGAAAAAGATGATAAGAAATAATACCTCTTGAAAATTCAAAAATAAGAAGGTTCCTATCACTCTGTAAGCACTTAACAGTTAGGAAAAAGACATAAGAAGACTCAACAACCAACCAAAATCACCCAGAAAACACCAAACTCAGCCAATAAGCCTAAAGAGTTGATGTACGTGATTGCTTGAGAAAAACTCGGTAATGTACATGCCCTATAGAAGGACAACTTGTGTATGTACCCATATGTCAAGGGAAAAACCACATATATATAGTAAAACACTGCCATGAAAAGGATTAAACCAAGAAACTCAGATGCAAAGTAAAAATAGGCTGTCAAGCAATCATGTGACAAGGAAACTCAGGCTAACAAAGATCAAGTCAAGGAGAAAAACACTCCAAACCTGAAACATAAGATCAATCTCCAGTATGGTCACCAATTCTGTTACGAAGAAAATCCATCTATGGAATGGGGTAAACCAAAACAAACTGAATGGCATGCGTAATTACACTATAATCCCAAGTATGCTATATAAATGAAATTCTAACAAGACAAGGTAAAAAACCTACCTCGTCCGAATGTTCGATGAAGACCACTGTTGAGAAGGAAACTCAAATCTTTATACCTACAACTTGTCACGAACAACCAAGATACGCAAGAATATGGTGATAATATATAATGTTAGCATATATATTAGCATAATCCATTAACATACATGACAAATACGCCCATGGAGTAATAATTCAAATACTTGCAAGATATCAATTGGATGAGAAAAGAGTGTTAGGCCTAGGGAAAGTGCTGCAGTGACGAATTTCTCCAGTTCTTCTCCTCAGCCTTCAATCTCTGCAAATAGTTGGCATGACTCATCCTGTATTAGTTGGAGCCTCTGAGTTGCTTCCATGACTTTGATATGAATGATGTGGACCTGCTGTTGAACAATGTGTTGAAAAGTCAACAA